>CAMQGK010000008.1:3510000-3757500 GCA_947000775.1 Pterois miles
TGCCTCTATCCTGATGAGCTCTGAGACTTTCAAACAGCCATAATTTATTAACCCAGAAAAAAATCAATGTGTTTACTGTGCTGTCACCCTGGATGTATCATGGCTGCCACTGGCAACTCCTGTTTTAGAGCAGTGAAGAAGAACTGATTGCAGGTAGTTTGTCATGTGGCAATATTAAACAACACAGTTTAACCTGAGCTAGGCCATAGATAATCAATATATAAGATAGTAATCATATCACATCCATACATGATCAGTAATATACATCTGTTAAATACTACTACTACTAATAAGAACTATATTTTTATCACTCTGGCAACTTATCAGTACTTATTCACCCAATTTTGGAGGTATGCATGCTGTTTTTTAGGCTTTTTACTGATACTAATTTGAAGGAACTTTTCCAAAAGAACAACAAAAAACGTTTATTCAACAGTTATGATGAGTGAGTTGAGAAGAAATAATAATAATAAAAAAACATCAAGGCATTGCATACATCATTTTACAGAAAACTTCTTCACAAGACTTCACAAGAATTTCCGAGGTGGTAATAAACTTTGACATTTAGAAAAATAGGAATCGGGGCAGGGAAGTGTGTGTGTGTGTGTGTGTGTGTGTGTGTGTGTGTGTGTGTGTGTGTGTGTGTGTGTGTGTGTGTGTGTGTGTGTGTGTGTGTGTGTGTGTGTGTGTGTGTGTGTGTGTGTGTGTGTTTGGAGGGACAAGGCATGTTTTTCCTCAAAGACCTTCAGCTATGTGGTTCAGGTTCAGATTCAGGAAGTGAAAATTTAGATGGCCGCTGGTGTGTGTGTGCGCAAAGGACGCTCAGGGGATTCGGTGTGTGTGTGTGTGTGTGTGCAGTCTGATCGGTGCTGACAGGGAAATTTGAGGTGCTTGGGGGTGTGTGGTGGGGGGACGAGTGAGACACAAAAGGGAAGAGGAAAACGATGAGGAAATCAAACAGGACACAACGTCTACACTTCAATAGCTGACATTTTTCCATTTGAAAACATAAATGTTTGGCTCCAATTAAAAACACTACGTTCGCAGCAGTAAAGTGCTGAGGAGAAACCAATGCGGTCCGTCCACAAAAACTACTTATAAACAAGAGTGGGAGTGCTGAAACCCACTGCTAGAAATACACACTGTTTGTATTGTAGCAGAGAATATTACAGAAAGCAGCAGCATATGAGAGAATGGAAGGAGTTTCATTTCTAAAAGAGATCAAATTAAAGAAGTGACAGTCTTATAATGTTACTGAGAAATTTTCTCCACTGTGGGACAAATAAAGGAATATCTTATCTTATCTTATCTAAACCTTTCAGGACAAAAAAACTGACGTTCCTTTCACATTCCGTGATTTAAGTTGGATTTTAAACCGTCAGTCTTCCTAAATCAGAAACCAGAGCTTTCTAGTTCAAGGTCATCAAGGTGTTTAAGTAACCCAGATAAACCGTCATTTAAACCCATGGGTGCAGGTTGGATCTTCTCCATGGTATTTCAGAGCTGTGCGCTGGTTAGGACCCATTTTTCACACCTGACTTTGAGAAACTAATTCAACTTGAGTCATGAGTCAAATATACAAAATATATTTTTATTTGTCCATTACCTTTGGTTTATGGCCAAATGTCTGCAAAAACAATAGAGTGCTGTGGGGATGACATATTTTTGTAGGCTAAGCAGGAAGTTAGCATCACACTTTTTCCCTCAACAAAAAGCTAATAGGGTTTTTCCACTGGATCTTGAATTATTGCAGAAAATAAGCTCTGTGGCAAACAAATGTTTATGATACGTTTTGATTAGCAAGATAATCTTGAAATGATTATCACTTTTACAATTTTTGAATTTTTGATATTTTTTTCCATACAATCGTCAGAAATAAAAAGCAAACGTTAGGATATAAATGAACTATATCGCAATCACATGACTTCATGTCCCCACCACTAAGCTAAAGGCAGACTAGTGTTCGACACAATGACTTTTAGTAGTCTCAATTAGCCACTTGTTGGCAACCGCCTTTTCTAAGACGAGTAAAAGCTTCAAAATTTACTGATGTATTTTATGTCGTAGAACAAAGGATAAAATCTCTTCAGCTTGTGTTAGCCACAGACCTTATTGTAGGCATCTAACCAAAAACCTATTAAAAAAAATAACATTGATGAGGGAACTAGAGGTGCTAAAATGCTAACTCATTTCCAGGTTTTAGGACTCATTCTTGCAGCACTCTATATCAATTCCCATCTACCTCTGCTGTACCTTGTGTTTAGTGCTAATTAGCAAAATTTTAACAAGCTAACATGCTAAGCTAAGCATTGAACATCAGCATGTTAACATTGTCATTATGAGCATGTAGCTAACACTAAATTAATATTATATTTCCTGACAGAAAATCCCAGACAGTGTTCTTTTTTAATACAAAATTGGTGTAATATTTAATATCAGCTTTTACTGGCACTATAGCTTTGGACTTTCCAATAGTATTTTATGACTGACTCTTAATAGGAAATGAACAATTATGTGATGATTTACAAGACGGCTTGGAAGTGATGGTTATGGTGCCATCAAACGGATAACAAACACAGAAAAGACAGATGTGGTTATATTTAAACCTGTATGCTTTGCTTACTAAAACTTGCAATTACTGTCCAAAAGTCAAGCCAATAATACTGTACATACAAATACCTTACAGTCAAATTTCACCTTAGAAAAGACAGCCGATTAGACTATTATTGGACTATTAAATAGGTGTTATCATTCGCTATAAGCCCCATAGACGTGGGTCAATAGGAGCCTACTACACCTACGAGTAGATTTTATCATGTTTTCACATTGTAGATCACAGAAAGAAAAGTTATAAAAGAACACGACAGCAACTTCTATCGACTGTAGTAGTTATTACAGTCAGGCACTGTGATATAGACGGCGTGAAACTCCATATGGAGTGATGGATGATGTATAGGATACAAAACAAAAGCTTTCATCCTGGAGAAAGGGTTTTGCATCCCATGTGAAACCAACAAAGTGTAGTTGTCTTTGTGCTCCCAAGCGTTAAGTTTCACTTTCACTTTTGGAACTGTTATTTTCAGCCAAAACACTAAAAATCTTTTTTTCCCTAAACAACTGTTTTTGTTGCCTAAACCTAAAGCCTTTTCGTCTGTGTTCAAAATGCAAATTTTTACAACATGTTAGAATATGTTGCTTTTAAGTATAACATTTACAATGTAGTAGGCATAGTAGGCTCCTACTGACCCACATCTATGGTGTCTATAGTGATTACATCTATTTAATGGCCTGATGACAAATGAAAGCACACAAATTCACATCTGCGTTATTTAAAATTAAAAGTAAAGTATGTGTGAAGTATATACAAAGTATTTAAAGAAAAGACTTCACACTCAAACACACATTGCATTGTAAGATCATAGAATCAGTATTAACAAGAATTGTTTGATTCACACACAGATGTTGTATTGTATAAAATATCATTGACAACTCATGTCGGCTGTTTATAGTGTCGTGATCTGACGTATGCTCTCAGGTTCTTGAGGCACCGGTGATATAAAAGTGGAAGGTGCATGCACAGCTTTACTGTCAGTCTTATAAAAAAAAGAGTGTAAGCACAATTTATTACATGATACGAAGGCTAAGATCCAAGTATTTTTCTTTTTATATGGAGCTCTTTATCTATAGAACAGCTTCCATCACATCTGTTCTCTCGGCAGACATTCAACGAGGCATTTTGTCCACTTCCTGGTCTTGGTTTTAATCCAAAAGTCTGTGTTTTTGCGTTCCAAACAGCACCGCTGTCCAGAGAAGAAAATTCCACAACAACTTCCACAAATGTCAGGTTCGTCTTTCAAATTAACGTCTTTGGGAAGAGGCTGTCCATACAAAAAAACAAAAAAAAAAAAAAAGTTAATTTTGTGTAAAAAGCTTCCAAGCTTCAGTTGACTTTGAAGATGCTGAAGATGTGAGGCGAGGCTGACGGGTTGCCCAGCGTGTGGAGTCTGAAGGAAGAGCCTGTGATGGCCTGCAGCTCCGTGCCTTTGTCCAGTCGCAGGAGGCCGGACACCTGGCAGGGCTTCAGGAAGTGGAAGGGGTGCGGCCCGGCGGAGGGGGTCGTCCCGTATCCCTCCATGCACTGCAGCTTCTGAGGCCTCTGGCCGCTGGTCACCACGTCCAGCTTCACATACTGAGATTGCTGCTCATTGAACAACACCTGAGAAGACAGAGAAGATGACTGTCTTATCAGGAGATGCTAGCAGGAGGCACAAGGAGAACTTACAACTATTCAAATGAAAACTAACCAGACTGCCTCAGGATTTCCAAGGCACCGCTATCGTAATTCTTTCTTTCTTTTTTGGCAAGATATTCTCCAGACCGCAGTCAAATTGACAAGACCGAGGTCTGGCTCCATGAACTTGATATCCACATCTCCAAAAAACATGATATATACCAGTACACTAGACTGATGTTTGTACAAAATAAAGACCGTTTTTTATGAAGCCGCATTAGTTAAGAAAATATAAAAGTGGTGCTGTGTCTCAAGCCCTTGCTGATTCACAGTTGCAAATATGAATCTATGATGAATCTAATGTTTCTTCAGCACTTCACCTCAGGAAGTAAGGAAGCCAAATTTAAGAGCAAAGTTAAGAGCAGTTCTGAATTATTTTTAATCAAATTAAAACTGACACTCTCTGTCACTGCCTGGCTCTTAAGGCCTTTACATACCGGTAGCATGACAAATGCACAAAAATTAGAAATGCTCACCTGTAAGTATTATGTTATCAAAACTATTCATACCAAACAATAACAGCAGTTTTGAATAAATCTGCAGAGGAAGAGGACTAACTACCGGTAGACCACACATAAAGAGACCCAGAGCAGCATCTGTTAGTTGAAAGAAAGTCTATTGTACAGCCTAAACTAGTGTAAGCTATCTTAGTTTCCTGTGAGTGAATTTTCCTCTGTTAAACAATGATGCCGTGTATATGTCCAGGGCTCTTGTTGTGAAAGGCAAGAATGGAAGGAGTCATGACTGAAAGGAGTAATGAATAATCTTGTTCAGACTAGAAAGCCTCCGAGTTGTTGTATACTATAGTATTTGTTTTGAATATGTCCGTTCCACACAGCATGACTGGTTGATGCCTTTATTCAGTGTGAAAGCTCAGAAAAATCGGCCTTTTTCCATTTTTTTCTTTGCCATGCAATATTCATATTCTTTGTGAAATTATTCGACAAAAACAACAGTTCGAAAAAATATACTGATATGTGAATTAATCGCTCCCTGGTGTGTAAGACCACACTGAGATGCATTACCAGAAAAGGGTCGCCCACATAACCATTGTTTTCCTGTGGTACGGCACATCTGTCATGTGCTCCTCTCTTGCGCTGCGCATTTTTCTGGCAGTTTTTAGACGCGCATAAAAAATATTTTCAACTTTTCAACACCATGTGCATAGTCGCACAGCTTGTTATTGTCACACTTGACCCAGGCAGTCAATTAAATGTGTTAGGGCTAGCTAGCTAGCTGTTGGACAGTGAGAGGGAAGGGGGAAATCAGAGCTCATGTTGTGATAGTTTCATGTAGGCTACTGTCTGAGACATTTCCAATCACATTTTGATCACCTGGTTAAGTACACGGCCCTAAAAGCCCCTAAAATTTTTTAGACTGCGACAAAGGGGGGCCCACCCGGGATGCAAACCTGCTAGGTAAGGTTAAATCTAGCCTTAAGCTGAGCATACACTGTACAATATTAGAAATGTTCAGTAAATCCTACTCAAATTGTACGAGTAGATCATTATCAATAAAGATTTGTTTGAAAGCTCCGAAGCAGGTAAAGTTTGCTTGCTCGCAGAGGTCTGGACAGGTCACAATACTAACAAGGCAGAAACATGCTGCCATGATGATCTGTGACATGCTGTGTGCTGAAAGATGTAAAAAAATAAATAAATAAAAGGTGCCAGCATATATGGACTGGCAGGTGGCGAGGATGACATGGACAGTATGGCTTGTTCATTTTGTAGAGAACTGGAGGTAAGCTAGCTACATTTTACTACCAATATCTGTTGTAGCCCACACTGTTATCTTGATAGCTGCACTGTAAAAAACTGTAAAAAATGTAAAAAAAAAAAATGTAAAAAAAAAAAAAAAAAAGCAGAAAAAAGGGACTGATGTTTAGGAATTGGCTTGTGGCTCTGCTTCAACTGTGTGACAGCCTGTGAACGTCCAACCAAAATTTCTGACATGTCAGAAATTCATCCAACTGTCCAGATGGCCGGTCGGGAGGAGTTAATCAATCCCCGTGCACACTGCATGGCAAACAATGCCCGATGAAGCTGAAATTCAGCGGGACTCTAAAATGAGTTGTGCAGCTCAAAATGCGGGCCAGACCAGACTAAAATTATAGTGTATGCCCAGCTTCAGTGTGACAAATGGGGGCTTGTCTGATCCGTGTTGGCACTTGTTCAATGGACAAAGAATAAAAGAGTCCTTAACTTGCATAATGATTGATTTCTATTGGGAAATGTCTGATCAAAGACTAAATGCCACATTCAGTACAGTCAGTTTTTGATACTCTCTGCCCTATGGGGAATGCTAGGATGATAAGCGTGACGGTGGTGTAGTTTGTTAATAAACTACAACTCCCAACACAAACTCACCTGGCAGAACAGGAAGTAGACGCCCGCTTTCTCCACAGTGAAGGTGCCTTGCTCCTTGTTGTACCTCACCGCTTTACTCATATTCAATGTCCTCTCCTCCCAACCCTTTATCACACCGCCCTCTCCCACTGACACACACACACACACACACACACACACACACACACACACACACGTCCAAGGTGAATCATCTCTCAGACAAAAAAATTTCACAGATTATCTTCCATCCGTCATTTTTACGACTCTTACCTTGCTGAGAGGAGACTTTGGTTACTGTTGGAAAGTAAAAGAGACGTTGAAAAGAAGAGAGAAAAGGGAAAGTCAATTAAGATTTTATGAGTGCAATCGTATAGGGGTATATGATTGAAACCACTTCAGCAGATGCTACACGAGACGGCTATAAGGGATCTGCCAAGCCACTTACTCTCGAAATGAGACGCCGCTTTCTTTCCATTTCCATTCCTCCCTCGCAGCGCCCCCCCTTTCAGAAAGGCAAGGAGAGACAGAATATGAATGGCAGAGAAAGTAACGTCTGTGGTTTTTTGATATAACAATCATTCCCATCTGTATCTGTCTAATAACACGGTGTGTTAATTTGCAGCCATTTAGATTCAACCTTTTTTAACGCGGCTAGCAGATGGACAAAGGATTTCCTGTCACATGCTTCAATATATTTCCTCAAACTGTTATTTTCAGACAGAAGCGTGTGCCTCTTTCTTTTTTCTTTTTGCCTGTGGGGCTAATCTTAGTGCCAGCTGGTCGCAGTCATCTAGAAAATGCAGAGAAAGATGGAGTGAAAGAGGATGGAGAGCTGGGGATGGGGGTGGGCAGACAAAGACAAGATAGACAGGGGAAAAGTGAAAGCATTAAATGTAGCCTGAGAGACAAAACACTAAATAAGAGAAATGAAGTGCCGGAAAAAAGAGAGTCAAAAAGGTCTTTGGCTGCTCTGTGACCCAAAAGAGTCGATTAAGAACAGAGTGAAGCAACAGCTCAGAGCCTCCGGCCCCTGCTCGGATAAATACAATAAATAAAACACAACACTAAAAGGCCAGAGCTGCAGAATGCCTGCTCTTGTTACACACTAAAGGTTTATTTTAGCTTCGCGATCTGGCCTACGGGGAGTGATTTCAAACGCAGATACAGCTCCAATACTGTATGTATGAACTGAGAAATACATACTTTATGTTTCGAGACGGAGCAGCCAAACACCGGGGCCCCCCGTCGCCATCATGCAGGAATATTAAGCCCCTGCTAAAATAACTCACAGGTGGGTGACCCTGTAGATTTAGGATTTGCTATGGGCGAGCGTAAAGCCCTCAGGCTGGCCAGAGTTTCCTGACTTAAGCTGTCAGTCACCAGGAGAGAACATAACAGCAGTGTGCCGCTGCACCGCGGTGGTCAACTTTCCACAAACTGGAAAAAGCTGTTTTTTTATTCCCATCGATAGCCATGAATTTCTGAACACCGTTTTAATGCATTTTGGAAGACAAAGTCAGATATCAGTTACCAAAGAAAAAAGTTAATATTTGCTGGATATCAATATAGATATTTTGGCGGGACATGCAGCTCTCTAAATGAATCCTTTTGTCAAATTTGGACTGAAACCCAGAATAGAAGCATCTGAAGGTTCACTCTCGGACAAAAAGTGAACAATCAAGCAATCCCGTGACGGTGACGCAAACAGAGGCTATAAATACTGCAATGATAGGTCATCAAATATCACCGCTTTCACAACAAATCATAGCTGTGTCAGTCGTGTGCTCGGTGGGAAGGGAGGGAGGGGGTAAAGAAAAAATCAATTTCATTGCCCAAAAGCGTGCAACAAGGCCTCGCTCCCGCGCCAGCTGGTTTTCTGGGCTCCGAGGCCGCTCTGGTCAGACCTGTAATTTCTGAAATCCAGCTGCCTACTTTTTCCTGTGTCAACTTTTAGCAGCGGGCTGTGCCTGCGGCCTGCTAGACCTGACCAAAGTGGCATGTGGGCCAAGACTGGCCAGCGTTTTGTGTTAAATGTCCTTCCCAAAAAAACAACAGAGCGCAGTTAGTGAGCATTGTGTCTGTGGTGATTTGGGGCAGCTAAAAAGCACACAACTTCTGAACGTTGGTGGCGTTGAAGTAAAAAAAAAAAAAAAGAAAAAAAAGCAGCTGTGGAAGATTTGCAGTACCGTCTCTCTTCACTCGCTGCCCCACCAGCAGCTCTCTCTTCTCCAGAATGAGCTGAACAATGGCCTTCCTCTGTGTATTAACCTGTTGAAAGAGAGAGGAGAAAACGCACTATTAACAAACGTCCAATAAGTTTATTATGACTTTTTTCTGGCACATATCCCACGCAGCCACAGACGGCCTCTTCCCAGCCAGCCAGCCACATAAACAGGCTTGTCTCTTCCAGTATCCTGCCCCTACTGCCATGCTAGCTTTAGAATAGGTCTACCACTTCCTCAGAGGCTGGTTGCGACACCTAATGCATGTTTTTAGTGCTTTGCATTCCTCACATCTCTACTCAGAAAGAAATTTTGTCAAGCCAGCAAAGTTTGAAATCCTTGGCTGGGGGCTAAATGAACGAAGGAGGCCTATATGAAGAGGAATAGTGGCTCAGAGAAAAGTCTAAATTTACTGCTACTGTGGAAATGGAGGCAGAGAGTTGCTCTTCGCTCTCCAGACATTCACTTGCTGGCTCTCATCAGGAGTTGGCCAATGGTCAAATGGACAGAACGGGGCCCCTTGGGAAAGGCTCCAGCATCAACACTCCACGTGTCCAATTTTGGGGTATTGTGTGTGTGTGTGTGTGTGTGTGTGTGTGTGTGTGTGTGTGTGTGTGTGTGTGTGTGTGTGTGTGCAGGTCTGTCAACATGATCCACAGCCAACCTGTCCTGCTGATCTCAAATCCAGTGCAACCTGGTTTTGTAAATACTGCGAACCAGAAGAATTTCCATCATCAGCTCCTTTTGGCTGCTTTTTAGAGACATAACTTGTGATGCAACCTCGTGCTGGAGTCTTAACATTTGCTGCAAGTGCAAGAAGTTTCAAAACTGCACCGTGGATGAGATTGCACAGTATTTGGGCCAGAGAAATAGCTTTGCAGGCTTTACACTTGCCGCACTTTGCCTGTTTCTCAAGCCTCTGTGCAGGGTATAAAGGACTCGCAGGCCAAATAGCTGAGGCTTTCCAGTAAATTGAGATAAAATAACATGGCACCACAGTAATTAAACATGGCGAGGGGAGCACAAAAATAAGCAGTAACTCCACACAACCTGACTGCACTTATTGGTAAGCAATAAAAGTGCCAAGCAGAGAAATGGTGCAATAAAATAGAGTACGTGCAAGGGGGGTGAAGTGTGGAATTGCATTTTTCCACATAACCCCCCTCGATGATTCCCGTAACCGCAGCCACACAAAAAAGTTACATAAACACTTGAATAGTTGCAGGCTAGTAAATATTATTGTTGGTGGTACAAATACGCCTGCTATTCGAGATTGCGGTCTAAAGCATGATACAGACCTGCTCCATTCGGTCCTGCAGGATCTTAAAGGACTGAGACAGGTCCCGCGTCTGTCGCCAAGTCCACGCCGTAAACAGCGCGCTGCATGCGGCCAGAGACAGAGCCACCAGGGCCAGAGAAGCCCAGACGACCCGCAGCTTGCGCACTCGCCTCCTCTGCAGAATCCGATGCATGTTGGTGCAGACCGCGCTGCTGCTGCTACTACTCACCGCTGCAGACCATCCGAAAGTCCCCGCTTCAACTTCATTCCAGCAGAGCATGAAGTCCCTCCAAATGCGCTTGTGTCCAAATGTCCATTTTGGCGAGGAAAGACGCACGAGTGGACAACTTACACCTACCTCTTTTTAAACGGTTATATCTTTCTGGTTAGCTCTCGGTTTAAGTGACAGATGAGGGTTTTTTAACGTAACAAAACATCCGATCTTTGCTCCACACAGACCAAAGCCACCATCCTCCTCCGCGTGCCTCCAAATACAAGAAAACTGCAACTCGCGCACATCAACTGTTGCATCCTTCTCCTTATACGATTCGTTGACTCAGCTCTCTTGTCTTCCCTTTAAACAGCGCGCTGGGGGGTCACTCCATTAGAGACACAGGCTTAGCATACTTCAATTCACACACACATGCACACGCAGACTTGGAGGTGAACTTTACGCGCGCCCTCGCCTCGCTCTGATGTTCTGATAGCAGCGTGCGTCCGCCGTAAAAACCAACGAGGTGAACACAAGAAAAAACACATCCGAGGCGCACCGGAGCTTCCTCTGCTGCTCCAGTCACTTTCATCAACTTGCATGCCTTGAAAAAAATGTGCCAGTCACGCGTGTAACAGTTCCGTTTGTAACCACACGGTGGCGGGAGTGTATAGGTGAAGAATGGTGGGGATAATGCGTTCACTATAGTGTATACCTACTGTACAATCAACAGGCGAGCCAGCGACTGATACTGCGCCAAATAGCTAATTTCTTTATTTAAAATAAAAAAATCTCCCAAACATAGTAATAGCACCCTTTACTTTTGTCTATGCACATTTGTCATTATGTGTTACTGTATTTACTGTGTGTATTTTATTTACAGTGTATGCAGTATGTACTGAGGAGGTGTTGGACTAAGGTTAAATGTAAAATTCTTATTTTAACATTTTATTGGGATTATTAAACAATGGCCTTCCTATGTATTGTGGATTATTGAAAGGACAGGTGGCGTTAGGCCCGTATAGATCAAATTTTATTGCATACTGACGCCCGTCAGCCATAACATTAGAACAGCATGGGCACCCTGACTGGTCTGCGGCTATTTTAATTGGGCTGTCAAAGTTAATGTGATAATTACATGTTAATGCAAATTAATTTTAACGCCAGGTTCAGTTTTAAAGCTGGAGTGAAAATTACCAGGAGCAAAGGAGGCTAAATAAATGCTCAAAACTTGTGCTAAATTTTGGCGAGGAAAAACTGATATGACCATTTAAAAAGTGGTCCCTTGACCTCTGACCTCAAGATATGTGAATGTAAATGGGTTCTATGGGTACCCACGAGTCTCCCCTTTACAGACATGCCCACTTTATGATAATCACATGCAGTTGTGGGCAAGTTATAATCAAGTCAGCACACTGACAGCTGCTGTTGCCTATTAGGCTTAAGTTTTCCATGTTATGATTTGAACATATTTCATATGCTAAATGCAGTATCTGTAAGGGTTTCTGGACAATATTTGTCATTGTTTTGTGTTGTTAATTGATTTCCAGTAATATATGTATGCATACATTTGCATTCCATACCACACTTACATATTTGATCAGAGTATTAAGTACTTGACAATGGTACATTCTGAACAAATAAAAAATGTGTGATTAATTTGCGATTAATCACAATTAAATATTTGAAATGATTGACAGACCATTATATTCAATATATTTTTCCAAATGTGAATACTTTTATATTTACATTTGGATATGTTTATGAAAGAAAATCTACCCATTGTTAAATAATTAACATGGATAAATTCACTCATAGATGACTGCAATCTGAAAGGTTTCATTTCTCAATGTCAATTGGACAGAGCAGTCAAACAGGTATACAAGTAAACAGTAAAACACGTCATTGGTTTTCAAGACTGGTTGTCCACTGAAAGCCTAAAATATTTTCTCATGCAGGTTCTAGGCTAAATATAACATGGCTTTAGACATTTTCTAATGTATCAGGATTTCATGTACAGCAAATGACACTAAAGGAGCTTTGTGTGGCCTCTTGGCATCAAACATTTTGTGAAAAACCTGTGAATCCATTTTTGGTGATTCATGTTTCAACGGAGGAACATCGCGCTCCTTTGTGGGTTGAGGGAATTAATTTGATCTCATTAGACCCTTTAAAAAGTCAGTGGATGAAGTCTAAAATGCACAGTGTTCTTGAGCAGGTTTGGATTCACAAGTTTTCCACCCGACTATGACAATCTTTATTTTCAAGCATTTCAGAGATAAAATCAGACACTTTAAAACATACGGCTCTACTGGCAGAAAACATCAATGACAGCACACAGCATTTGAAAACACAGTATTGAACACATTGTAAATATCGTACTATGTGAATGGTTCCTGACAACATAACCACGAACTAATCACATACACACCCTGCACATTTAACTATCTCTTCTTGTCTCTTGTATTCAAAGTCGCTCTTACAGTCTGATTTACCGCTAAGACTTTAAATCAGGGTTGAACTTTTATAGCAATTCTGACGGGAAGTTGCAGACAATAAAGGTTATAAATATCTCTTCTCTTGGGGTCTATATTGATTCTTGGGGCAAGTACTCCGTAATAACCTGATGATGGCACATAAAATGTACTTGTGTGTGTTGATTTTTCACATTGATGCAAACATACATGAATATTTTACAACCCAATATCCCAAAGATGAAAAAAAAAAACACAAACTGCATTCTCTTCTCAATTACATTATTTTGTAAACAAAGTATGAAATGCAAATTGCAAAAGCTACAAAGGAGCGCCAGTGGTTCTTACTTGTTTAGAGCGACAGAAAACAAACTAAATATAAACCACAACTCAGACTGTTTTCATTATATTGCTGGAAGTGGCACAGGAAGACCTTTTTTTTTTTTTAAATTAGACTGGATATGAAACAGAAGTGCAGACCAGAACCATGCCCTTTTTCATTTTAGCAGGACAGGTTCAAAGACACGGACTGAGCCCAGTCCAAGGCTTTTATTTTTTAAATTCCACCAGATGGGTCGTTTTGTCTGATTCTAGGCTCATTTCTTTGAAACCAGTCCAAAGAGTCTTTTGTTTTTCTGCATTTTTTTACTTAACAATATCATCACGTAGCACACACAGTAGCCTACGAAGCTTAAAAGGAAGAAAACCGCGCAAATGCAAACATTGTGCTTCCCAACAGCTTTACAGCACTCCGCATCTGGAAGAAGAGGTGACTTGACTCTTTGGTAGCTGTGGTTTCTAATAAATTTAAAGGGATAAGATAGCAAAAACTCATCTTTTTCCAACAGTTATACAATGAAACATACAGTACATATTGGCTTTGCAATGCATACGTTTTTCTGGATTTTTGTGCAAAAAGAAATGTTAAGTTTCTAGATGATTAATTGTGTGTTAAGAAGACTTTCTCTTAAAACCCCTCATGCACATGCACACTCCTGTCAGACCTTTCATGTGCCCATATACTCTACATTTTTTCATAACGAGAGGTTACATGATATGAGCCATTTTACACCACAGTCAAAAGTGCTCTAGGTCATAACATATCACAAAGGAAAAACACAAAATACAGATTTAGTGCCTTGGTTAAGTACTGTTTAAATGTATTGCGTTGGCCCCATTCCAATACTTAAAACTGCTTCCTCGAATTAATAAATCATAAGCTGATTGACTGTTTGCTAAATCCCTTTTGGAACCAGAACAAGGCACAGCAGGTTGAATCAGTGTGTGTGAGACTGTAGTATGTCCAATACCTCATATATACAGTATATACTGTAGGTAGAGTCTGGAGTGTCTTCGTGTTTTTAGCCGTACCAAAACCAAAAACACCAGTGTAAGCTGCAAACATTAGCATGCCTAGCTAACTAGCTTACTACCAATAGTAGCTGAGAATTACTTTCCAAGCCAAGTAGCATTAGTTAACTGCATTATTTTGTGGGATTACAAGATTTGGGCTGGAACATCCAATGCAGGAGCCAAAATGCTGCTATGTCAGAGATTAGGCTAATGTTAGCGGTTCTGTCCTCCTTATTGTTGGATGTGTCATTTCAGCAAATCTATTCAACTGACTTTTTGCCTGGAACTTATAGCTTTAGTCTTTTAGTATCAAATCATGTGCCATCGTGTGGAGCCTATATTTTACAGGCTCTTGGTTTAAAGAGAGTCAGCTGGAAGCATCAAAAAGTTGGCTAATTAGCAAACGCTAGCTAACTACAGCTGTAGACAGAGTTTCAACCAATTCAGGGAGTTGGTGTCAGCTAATTAGCTAATACTGGATAAATACAGCTGTAGATGGAGTTTTCTGCCAATTCAGGGACTTGGTGTCAGATAATATGCTAAAGCTAGCTAACTGCAGTTGTGGTTTTAGTTTTCTGCCAATTCAGCAAGTTGGTGTCAGCTAATTAGCTAACGTTCATTAACTACAGCTGTAGACAGAGTGTTCAACCATTTCAGGGAGTTGGTGTCAGCTAATTAGCTAATGCTAGCGAACTACAAAGTTTTCACCCAATTCAGGGAGTTGGTGTCAGCTAATAAGCTAAAGCTAGCTAACTACAGCTGTAGATGGAGCTTTCTGCCAATTCAGCAAGTTGTGTCTGCTAATTAGCTAACGTTAGCTAAATAAAGCTACAGATGGAGTTTTCAGCCAATTCAGTGAGCTAATAAGCTAATGCTAGCTAACTGCAGCTACTAAAATCTGCCAGTTGTTGTCATTTCAGCCGACAAAATTGACATTGTCATCCGCTATAAATGAGAAGCCTGTTTTTGTTTACCTTTGTGTGAAATACCGTAGATGACCTGTTGTTTGACAATTTTGAATTGTAAATCCGCCATTGTTATTATTGTAAACTGCATATGTGCTGTGCTAGCATGGAAAACTTGATGTGTGTAGTAACAGTAACTCAGGAGGTGGAGCTTAACAGTCAATTATTTATTTTTTTCATAATTATATAATATAATTATAACCTGCTTTTTGAGAAATCAGCTTCATGATTGTCATTGTGAAGTGCTGAAACGGGGCCGCTAAGTGGTGCTCTATCCCTGCACTGTGTGACCTAATGGTTGCAAAGGTCACGCCGTCATGAGCCCAGTGTTGGGTTAGGGTTGGGCCAGGTGCTCTAGCGCCTCTCCCTCACAGCGCATACAGTGGTAGCCCATATCAGCCGTGACATCAAAGCTGCCCTGGCTGATGTAGAAGTCTAGAGATTCTTTGTTCCAGTCCAGGACGGTGAAGTTGAGCTGGTTGCAGCCGGCAGCCAGGCCCAGCTACGGGACAGGAAAACAGACATGAGTACGGCTGTGCTGACATAAGAGATGTTACACATTATCCTGCAAAAAACTCTTTACTGTCACAGTCCAATTATAGGTTGATCTTTTACTCACCTGAGCTACCTTACTCATGAGTGCTTTACCAATGCCCTTCCCTGAAAGACAGATACAATAAATTACTTTCCTGCACATACAGACATATTTTTTTATGCTGCAGCTTATTTTCATAAACTGTGTGTACTCCATAACAGTAATGACTAACAATGACAGTAATGTTCATTTTTGAGACAGTGTACTGTACCTCTGAACTCAGGCATCACATACAAATCCTCCATATAAACGGCTCTGCCCGACCATGAGCTGTAGGAATAAAAGTAAAGCGCATATCCGATCTTCGTGTGGCCTGAAGTAAAAAATAAAAAATGGGAAATCAATACACCAGGAACCGATAGTGAGCATTTGATCAACTTTTTGTAGCGGCATAAAACTTGTTTATTCATTCTGTTGATCATTTCCTACTAAATTAGCGACTCTGCAGCATCAGCCAACTAAAATATTTGTCATATCACAAAAAAATACTACATTTTTTTCATGTCATGTTCTGTAACTTCCCTAAACATTTTCATTTTTTTAATTGATTTCAGTCACCAGTATAATACAGAAGGGCGCTGTCACTGTAATTTGATATATTTAATGTAATGTTGTTGTATTGGGGGATGATAAGGGGTTATTGTTGTGTTTACAATAAGTAAATAAGTCATTAACCTACAAAAATATTAAACTCTAGACCAGGGGTGCCAAACTAGTTTTTTGTTCATGGGCCACGACGCACAGTCCAATTTGATATCAAGTGGGCCGGACCAGTAAAACCATCGCATAGTAGCCTATAATATACTGCATATATAACAGTACCTTCAAATTTTCCCTTCCGGTTAGTGTAAAGAAGCACAAGTACATTCTGAAAACACGATTAATGAAAAATCTATTTACAAAAGAAACACTGAACAACCTGAGATGTCTTGCCAATCTCTCAGCTACAACTAAAAACAGACTGCTGTTTCCTCAAACCTTCCAACAATTCATTTATCTTCTCTGTTCTGTTATCCTGGCAAGTTTTTGTATTTTCCGCCACGATGAGTCCAGTAGTGATGCCGAATATTATATTCTTTGAACATTTAAAGGTACTGTGAACACACCAAGCACACTGGCTTCCCATTTACCTCTCTGAAGAAATAGGAGCTGGTCTATTTTTCTTGGAAAACCAGACACTGTTTCCATTGTTCCCCTTTTTGACAAAGATATTGTCTACACCTGTCTGAACCGTAGCTTGGCAGTGTTGTGTCATGTAGATCTGCTGTATAATAGTGCATCCAGCATAGGGCCTGCTACTCTTATCAGGACAGCACGACCCCCAAGTAGGAATAGCAGTACCTTTTATTAAAAAACTGGAATTAATGACCTAACTCCAGTGGGCCAGATTGAACCGTTTGGTGGGCCGGTTCTGGACCCCGAGCCTTGTGTTTGACACCTCTTCTCTAGACTTTCAGTTCAACTTCTCACAGTTGGTCGGGTTGATGATTTTAAACAAGTATTTAATGTTTTGGGTTTTTTTTTGTGTGTGCTTCTTTTAGCTTAAAGACAACAAGGTTTGATTTTAAGGAAACTGAATATGCATCTGAATCCTTTCAGATCATTTCTGTTATCTTTTTAGGTAGTTTGTTTAGTAGAGAATGAAGATGGCTCTTAAATATATAGTTTTTATTGAACTCAGTATCACACCAAAATCATGGAAATTCTGCTCACTTGTTGCATCTACACCCTTTGTTGTAAGTATGGCATTTAGCACTTGCTTCATCACGCTTAAATTGAGGAGGTAAACCAGTCAGCCTTCTTTATAATTATGTTGTGTTATACCTTTTGCACAAGCTATGACAAGTTTGTATTTGTCTGCACAGCTGATTTTCTTTGCAGTACTTGTGTAATAGCTGCCATAAGCTAATCTGTGTCTTGTCATGCAGTTGGTGGAGAAGCTGCTGACTATGAATGTGCTTGATTATCAGAGTTATGGTTATAATAAATCGAACACACATACTCATCATGGAGTCAGATATCTGAGACCAGTGGATACTGGACAGTGGTGACTGTATGGAAAAAGGGCTGTGTCATGGAAGAAAAAGGCCCAGCTGGGCAGCAGAGCGTATGTTAATGTCCTCATTACTGTATTCTGAGGAAAAGCATCTATTAGTCTTGTTATATAAGCGGTGTGTAACAAGAGAGGCCACATCGGCAGCGTGCTGTTACATTAATTAACAGATATACAGACCGATGAACCTGGTAACTGTTGCAACTGTCCACAAGTAAATAATATGCAGCTGCTCTAAAGCACAATGTTACATTTATAAACTCATAATATGTGTAATATGAGAAAAAGAAATTCAGAAGAGCTGATGAAATAATTCAATCAGCATATCAATCAATATTTCTCTAAGTCTATATGAAGTGTTTGAAGGATCTAATTTACTGACTTTCTTAACTAATGTAAAAATTATTTGTGAAAAACACATACACACACTGCTCTCACTTGTTTCCTCCATCTCTTTACCATAGCTATCCACTAACTTTTTTTTTTATAATGAACACAACTACTATTACTAATATAGTATTCTAAAAAAATAAATATTTTGCTTTAAATTATGTAGTTTTTGTAAATAATTTCCAATTCAAATCTTAAATATCACTAACAATAAAATATATATTTTCTAAAAAAGAAAACATGTTTACATTTTTATTGCTCTTTATTTATTTAATTTTATTTTGTTTTGCGCTATCATTAATCAAACCAAACTAGAGGCCATTTAAAACGATTAAATTTGTACTGTAAAAAGAATCCACACTTTTTACATATTTTTATTTACATACATTATTTTTTTACACTTGTGTTTTTCCTCCTTTAGTCAGATTTTCTGCCACCAGAGCGGTCTATTGAAGCTATTGCAATTCAAGGCCAGATTCACAACTGTATTTTTAAAATATTAAATATATAAATGTATAGCACTTAAAGAGTAGTAGATGTATCAAATTTGCCTAAAGCTACTCTAATTAATTGTTTCTCATAATAATTGATTAAATGATTAAAAAAGTTTAACCAGCCCTTGTTACCGGCATCATATATTGGCCATCGGCATCGGCCATGAAAAAATACTACTACTACTACTACTACTAATAATAATAACAATAATAATAATAAATAAGTGTAGTGGGTATGACTTTCTGCATCAGAACTAGAGCAAGTGTAGAAGTAAATGAATGAAAGCGAGAGATAAGAGATAATAAAATGGACTTTTGGACTCAGGGTGTGGGCTTTAAAACACGTTGTGTATTGTCATACAAATGTCACTTTTCAAGTCAGCACATTACAACCATCTCTCCTCTTGATTTTATAATAAACTAATCAAAAAGCAAACAAAATCTTCTACTGCAATCCACACAAAACCTCCTATTAAGCAGTCTTTGGGCTTAAGAATAAGACAAAATAATTAGTATTTCCATCTAAAAAAATGGTTTAAAACAATTTTGGTTTGCTAGATGTATCTAAATGAGCCATTTTAAGCATGAGGAAACGCTCCAACTCAAATTAAAGGATTAACAGTGACACTAAGTGAAGTAAACAGTGTTACTGATGGTCCCCTCACCTTCTTTGGATTTGTGCTGTTCTGGCACCTCAGCGACAATCCCGTGGAAGAACGGGTTCTTGGAGAAGCCGTCCTGCTCCAAGTCTGCAGATAAAATTCAAAGAAACTATTTATTTCCTGACATTAAGTCACAAGATATGGTTGGAAACTACTGTTGAGGCTTCAGCCTGTACATGCTCATAAAGAAACACAATATATCACACCATCGATATGCTGATGATGACGCACAGTTGTACATTTCACTTTTTTCTGATGATCTCAGTCCTTATAGCAAATCAGGGTGTAATGATACATCGATCTTGATTGATGTATCAATTCAGTGATCAACGATCCAATGTCAGTGATGCAAAGTGAAAATATCAATACATATCGTCATCTTTAAGATCCGCCTTTATTTATTATTAACATAGTAGTTTGTTTTTCATTTAAATGTCTGGAAGAACTCATAGAAATCATATTTTAGTGGCTTTTTGTGAGTTGATGTGAATGTAGCTGATTGTGTTGAATAGCTATAATTTAACATCTCATATTGATCGCAGGCCCCTATTTTGAATCAAATCGAAATGGTAATGTGAAAGTTAGAGACAGAAAATGTATTTACATTTGGCATTGCTGTCCGTGAAATACAGTGATTAAGTCCGAAACCTTGGCATTAATTTGGATACCGATCTTAGTTTTGAAAATCACTTTACTGATATCACCAGGAAAGCATTTTATCACTTAAAAAAAATTTGTCAAAAGTTAGAGCATTCATATCTCAAACTGATTCAACTGGTTCATGCTTCATCTCATGTGATCATTAAGCTCTATTTGGAGGACTATCCAGTCAGCTGTGCCTAGCATATTTACGTGGATGTATTTACATTGCAGTTAGTACAGACTACACAGCAAACAAATGACACCTAAAGCAAGAAAGCCATTCATATTACACTCTAAATGCCTTGCTTATTATGGTCTCATTCATATGACTTTTTGTGCTATCGGGCTGAATAATAACATACAAACATACAGTACAGACAAAGCAACCTCAAGACCAGGTCCATTAATAGCTTTCAAATGTATCAGGATTAGGGATGCACCGACATCAATACTAGATTGGATATCAGGCCGATACTGACTCAGACAGCTGGATTAGGTGTCAGTAACAACGGGGTAGATCTATGCAATTCTGTTTATATACTGTATACACTCCTGAACAAAATCTTAAGACCAGGGGAAAAAGTACAAGGAGTCACATTTCACACTGGTGGATCGTAACCAGGTTTTAAGTAGAGCTTCAAAATGCAAAAAGAAGAAACAGGAGCAAGAGACAAAAAATAAAGAGTAGGCAATTTATTGAAAACTGCATTTAAACTCAAACAGGCTGTTCATCAGCTGATCAAAAATTTAAGACCATCGCCCTAAAAAAGTCAATCTATGCAAAAAAACTGGCTTCCATGTCATTTTCATTCAAGCATTCACACTGCCATGACCTCCTGATGGCAAAGCCAGAAAGGCTTTCTGTCTTTGAATGTGGCAGGATTGTTGAGGCCTCTTGCAACGCTCCATCGCTGCTGAGGTTGGAGGCAGTAAAGCGCTCATTTTAAATTTCTTAAGGTTATGGGACAAAAAAGTCAAGTGCTAGATTCAAAAAAATTTCACCTGCACTGAGCCGGAGGATCTGACGGGTTGTCCGTGAAGACATAGGCCGATCCTCGACCCAAGTTAAGGCCATTACTGGTTCTGACCGCAGCCCAGTAACCATAAGACGGCATCTGCAAGAGAAGGGCTTAATGAACAAAAGACGTCTTCGAAGGCCACGTCTCTTCCCATGCCACAAACTTGCCCGTTTGGACTTTGCAAGGGAGCACCAAACATGGGACATTGAAAAGTAGAAGAAAGTTTTATTCTCTGATTATTGGTCCTGATGGCTTCCAACTTAAACATTACTCAACTCAAGCAACTCAACTCAACAACTCAAGCGTTACTGGCACGACAAGGAGATCCCACTGGAGATATTTTCTACGCGACACAGTGGAGGAGGCGCCATCATGACCTGGGGGAACAATGGAGCTTCAGGTTGTGCAGGGCAACACTCGCCTGATGAAGGACTTCTTTCAGGAGAGTAACGTCGCTCTTTTAGACCATCCTGTCTGTTCCCCTGATATAAATCCCACTGCGAATGTCTGAGGATGGATGGAAAGGAAAGTTTACAAAAACGGACGTCAGCTCCAGACTGTGGTTGCCCTTCATGAAGCCATTGTCACCACATGGAGCAACTTTCCCACCAGCCTCCCGGAAACACTCGCATCAAGCATGCCTAAACGAATTTTTTCAACGACAACAGTAGGGCTATTCATTACTGAGTCAGTTTTTGACACTTTAAGTTGTGTTTTGGGCTTCTTTTTTTAATATTTGATCAGCTGATGAACAGCCTGTTTGAGTTTAAATGCAGTTTTCAATAAATTGCCTACTCTTTATTTTTTGTCTCTTGCTCCTGTTTCTTCTTTTTGCGTGTTGAAGCTCAAACCTGGTTACGATCCACCAGTGCGAAATGTGAATTGCGACCAATTTTTGCTGCATTAAGGAGGTTTTCACTTGCGTTGTAATTCTTATTTGTGAAGATTTTTTGCCAAGTTTTATTTATTGAATTTCAATTCAATAAATTAACGTCTATGTACTTATTTGTTACGTTGTTGAACAAAGTGAGGAAGCACTGCTGTCGGCACACTGTCACTTCACTGCTGTACTTATGTTATCTTATTTTTGTTTTATGTTATTCCATTCGATTTGTTTTTATTTCATTTTAGGGTTTATTTGTCTTGGGATGTCTTATTTAAGCTGCTGGATGCTTAAATTTCCTCGTCTATCGCGAAGATTTTGGCCATATCTCAGCGCTTTTCCTCCAGTTATCTTAGCTCATCATATTACTGAACAAACGAGCAGACTTGGTCAAAAAGTCCAAAAAGTGCTCTTCAAAATGGAAATTTCAGTGTCTAAAAAGTCAAAGTCCGTCTGCCGAAGAAGACCATGTGATATCATCAAAAGCTCAGGAATATGGTCTGACCTGGACTGCATTTTTTTTTTTTTTTTTATGAAGGTCAAAGCAGAGGACATTTTATTTAACAGATGTTTGTTTTTAAAGCACAGCTGTTCATGCAGTTACCTCTCTGTGTGACTTTCACATGGTCTAAGACTTTTTCATACTCAGCCAGCTCCTGTGGGGAAAAAAAGACAAATAACATCAGTTTTCACCACTTATTACTATTTTAGAAATATCATATTATTTCCCTAAAAACGCCTATAACCCACACAAACCCAAATCTGGTGCGCGCTCTAATAAAACCGCAGTCCGTCCAGTAATATGTCAGTTATCTAATAATACATGGTGTATGTGAAGTATCCACTGACGTAAGTCCGTGTGTCATAGGCTGCTAATACATCCTACATAGGGTCCAATGCAGGCTACACAGCTGCACGTGTCCGGCTCACCAGGATCATCCGCGCGATGTCCTTGCAGTCCTCCACGTTGGTCGCTCGGATAGAGAAGTCCATGCTGCGTGGCTCTGGAGATGATGAGGTGGTCACAGCGCGCGTCGGTTCTCCGGTTGGTCACTGTGCATCCGGACGGATGTAACATGAAAAATGACCGTGAAGGTCCGCAGCTGTCCTCGACGTCCCACTTTGACAGGCTGAGAGTGGGGTGAGAGCGCCCTCCCCCAGGAGGGAGGCTCTCTCCATCCCTCTCCACCCCACTTCAACAAATAGTTAAAGATCACATCCTCGAGGATTTATAAACAGTAGCAGTATTTAAGATGCTTTCTAGACAGGTGTGGAAGTCTTTTTGGCTGGTTTATCTTCCTTCTGCAGGGTCAGATGAATCCTTTAGGGGGCTCCTACTGACCCCCCATTCCCCACCCGATGCATTTTTAGGACAATGCATTGTCAAATCTAAGTATGCCATCAGGTTCTGGGCCAGATGCACTGCAGCCCTTTTGCAGAAAACCAGCTAGAAGGATTTTTTTTACAACTTGACAACCCAAAAAAAATAGCCATATTAATGGATTTTAACATATCTGTAAAGTATTATTACTAGAGCATTAGCAAATGAGTTATTAGCTAGGGATGCACAAATCCAACTTCTTCAGTCCTGATACCGATACCTGGGCTTTGGGTATCAGCCGATATCAAGTACTGATCAGTACCAGTGTTTAATTATTAAGCTGTATGCCTCACTGTTTGAGGGATCATTCCTTTTTTCTTCTTTCTATTTCTATCTTTGCAAAAATAAAATGTAGTAAATCAATGAATATATAAGTTTACTCTGGATTTTATTATTAAGATAATAAATTATATACCAATAAAAAAATCTTTAAAATGACCAGGAGTGACATTCCTTTTTAATGCACCAAATGCAACAAACTGATCAAAACTTAAACAGGAATTCAAATTCCAGTATACAGTATAATGTGTATATTATATAAACATAGAACTGAATTGGACAGATCGATCCCATTGTTAGCGATATCTGATTCAGCTAGTTGCGTCAGTATCAGCCAGATATCTGATCCGGTATCGTTGCATCCCTGTAATTAACCATATTAAAGTTTAGTTATTAATCCTTTACAAAGGATGCTTTATTATTGTGGGACCAGTGGTGGAAGAAGTAGGACCCATCCAGACTTGGCCCTTTCCCAGGAAGGATTACAGCAGTACTACAGTGTAAACATTTGGCTGACCTGAATGCTGTTAAGCTTCAACCACTGCCACAGTAATCAACCTCCAAATCAATATTTGAATGCTTTGTTTTATAAAAACATTTAGGTTTTTTTTATACACTAAGTATGTAATAATCTAACCTATAGTCTAAATCCCCAAATAGCCCATGAAATAAGGAATGTAGATAATTACATATAATTATGTAATTACATATATATATGCTATGCATATACAATACCCACCCACCTGCTGCACTTTACTTATTACTGTTATTTATTTTATTGTCAATTTTCTTCATTGCACCTTCTCTTTTACTTTTTACTATACTGTATTTATCTGTACTGTTGTTGATGCTGCTATGACACCCGAATTTCCCTCTGGGGATTAATAAAGGTTCATCTTATCTCATCTTATCTTAATAATCCCCCAACATTATTCATTATTCATATTCAGTATAAATTATTAGTAGTTATTCTCAGAGGGATATCACTGTTTGTTATTTGAAACTTTGAATACTTTTGAATTTTTCTCACCAAGGTTTCCAAGCCCAAAAAATGGTATCCGGGACATCCCTAATAAAAATACTGTCCTACTTACGACTAACATAAAAAGGAAAAACAAGTTTTAAAGCGACAAACGTGCAAATCATGCAGATATCTTCTGGCGTTAAAGAAATACAGCAGAGCCATTTTGGGAGGGAATTCAGTATTGAAGGAGGTATTAGGATATACTGTATAATCTCTAAGAAGTATTCCATTTTATACCTTGGCAATATAACTAAAGTGGTACTGAGGGAAGGTGAATACTTAAAATCCTACTCGCGGCAGGCTGAAAGGCCATGACAAGAAACTGGCTTGTGGGACCTGCCCAGACTTAGTGGTTAGTCATAGTACAGGAAATATTTGTGATGGAAATGAGTAAATAAGGAAAAATTGATCAGGTATAGAAATAAAGATATATACACATATCGGCCAATTTTATTGACAATAATGTTAATTACTGTATAGAAGTTATAATATGTAAATAGTACTGTCTCCTGCATCATTAGTTGTAAACTATACCCTCTTTGCAGTTGTAGGTATCATGTTATATATATATATGTATATATATGTATATATATATGTATATATATATGTATATATATGTATGTATATATATATGTATATGTATATATATGTATGTATATATATGTATATGTATATATATGTATGTATATATATGTATATGTATATATATGTATATATATGTATATATATGTATGTATATATATGTATGTATATATATATGTATATGTATGTATATATATGTATATGTATATATATATGTATATATATATGTATGTATATATATGTATATGTATATATATGTATATATATATATGTGTATATATATATATATATATATATATATACGTATATGTATATATATGTGTATATATGTATATATATGTATATATGTATATATATATGTATATATATGTATATATATGTATATATATGTATGTATATATGTATATATATGTATATATATATACGTGTATATATATGTATATATATATATATACGTGTATATATATATATATATATATATATATATATATATATATATATATATATATGTATATGTTTTATTTGCGTGTAAAGGCAATAAAGACTAAAGTGACAAAAAACTCTGCAAGTAAAAGTACAAAAGTAGCCTATTAGCATCAACATATACTTAAAATACCAAAAATAAAAGTATTTGTTATTAGAATGGCCCATTTCAGAACCAAATACTGTATATTATATTTTGAATTATAATTATTGATGGATTTATGTTGCAGCTGTTAAAGACGGAGCTCATTGTAATTGTGGCTTATATTATATTGATACCAAATATAAATAAACTAAGTAACTAATGCTTTAAAATATGTAATATGTACATATATATGTAATATGAAGTGGAGTGAAAAGTACAATATTCACCTCTGAGATATAGTGGAGGGCTGCACGGTGGTGCAGTGGTTAGCACTCTCGCCTCACAGCAAGAGGGTCGCAGGTTCGATTCCGGCTTGGGGCTCTTCTGTGTGGAGTTTGCATGTTCTGGTACTCCGGCTTCCTCCCTCAGTCTAAAGACATGCTGTTTAGGTTAATTGATGACTCTAAATTGCCCGTAGGTGTGAATGTGAGCGTGAATGGTTGTCTGTCTCTATGTGCCCTGCGCTGGACTGGCGACCTGTCCAGAGTGAACCCTGCCTTCGCCCAATGCCAGCTGGGATCGGCTCCAGCCCCCCCCCCCCCGCGACCGCTAACGGGAAAAGCGGTTGACGATGGATGGATGGAGATATAGTGGAGTAGAAGTATAAAGGAGTATAAAATGGAAATACTAAACTTATTACAAGTACATCAAAATTGTACTTGAGTAAATGTAGTTACATTTTACCACTGACTGATACCTAATATGTTTATAGAAACGTAATTATTAGGGTTGGAAAACCTAAGAATCCATCGGTATCAACTGTCATACTACCTCGTTGTGAAGGAGGTTAAGTAACGCTCCAAACTTTTAGTGAGGAAAAACTGGCATGGTCATTTTCAAAGGGGTGCCTTGTCCTCTGACCTCAAGCTATATGACTGAAAGTGGTTTCTCTGGGTACCCAGGAGTCTCCCCTTTACAGACATGCCCACTTTATGATAATCACATGCAGTTTGGATCAAGTCATAGTCAAGTCAGCACACTGACACACTGACAGCTGTTGTTGCTTGTTGAGCTGCAGATTGCCATGTTATGATTTGTGCAAATTTTTAATACTAAATGCGGCACATGTGAGGGTTTTTGCACAATATCTGTTATTGTCTTGTGTTGTTGGTTGATTTCCAATAATTAATACAGACATAATTTTGTCTAAAGCAAGCATATTTGTCCACTCCCACGTTGATACATCTCCCTTAAAGGTACAATTTGAACAGATAAAAAATGTGTGATTAATTTGCGATTAATCGCAGTTAACTATGGACAATCATGCGGTTGATTGTGATTAAATATCATAATCGTTTGACAACCTTAGTAATTCTATTTGAAAAACTGACTGCTTTGAAAGCTATTCGAACCAGATAATTGTTCACATATGGGCCTTCAAGGTGCTGTCTGGGTGGTTTGAAATATTTTCCTAAATTTGCTGAGAACATTCACATTTAAGAGAATAAACCCTTTTGATTTTGATGACCCCTTATGGCTTTTACTCGGGATAATCTTCGTATTCTGTTGCTCCATGTGCTCCATCCCACACTTGTTTTGTGGGGTGTAGTAAACATTGCAACCTCTAGGGGGCCCTAGCAAAGTGTCAGACTTTTGGTCTTAGTAGTCTCTGTGCTGTTCAGATCAATGTTGGTGGGATGAGGAGCAGATATACTGTAGTTCACCTCCTCCTTTGCTTTGCTCTCGGTAGCTTAATTTTATCATTTCTATTTCATTTTCAGTGCAGAAATCATTCCCATGAATTTATTCAAACTAAAAACAGTTGTATTACACAGAAGGTGTCACTTCTGGAGAGGTTGTATTCAGTTAAAACTGGATGTGATGACGCACGGTGTGGACACGTCATCAAAGTGTGAACTTTTGCTCCAGAAATAAGAAAGATCTTATGAATTTACAGTGTTTCACAAGGACATAATGGCAAATCCCCACTGACCAGAGCACTAAATATGAGGAACTGAGCCTTGGGGATATATGCAGAAAAATGACCACATGAATGAACGAACTGGACCAAATATCTGCAAAGAAATATCTTTAAAGATATAGTCCTAAGTTAGCAGTATATCTTAATGATATAAGTAATTGATTATTATGGTTGGAATGTTGTGTCTGTCATTGTGGAAGCCTGCCTAATGAACTTTACTGATTCAAGCATCCAGTTTGTGAGACTGAAAAATGACATTTCCTCATAAAAAGAGAAGTGATCCCATCAAAATACCACATTCATGACCTCATCCTCTGATACCAGCTGCTAAATGAAACCTCAGCAGGAAGCCTCAGCCAGAGGGTGAAGGTAACACTCCTGCAAGCTCCTCTCAACAGCGTTCCACATACGACCATTATTAGTCTGTGTTGTTTGTAGTATAATTACTGTATGACATTATGATACTGCCATACAAAGGTGGTGGTAACAGGTGGTGGTAACATCATATTTGGATACTATGATGGTACTTCTTGTGTATCTGTTTTCTACTTGTTGTTATGCACAAATCGACATGAGTTGGTTAAACTTTATTTGTATTTTAATAGATATGGCCAAAAGAGATATTTTGCTCATATTCAAAATTATTCATACCCCTGACAATATCCCAACAAAATGTATGAATCTTTGGCCTGTAGTTATTTCTAGATGTTACAATGGAAAATTAGCTTTGGTATTGACCAAGTTTTAAACATTGATTTCTAAAAATTAATAAATAGCATCTTTTCAGAAAAGTATAAATTGAGGAAAAATGTTCTGGTCATTCCCAATTTCTGGTCCTCATGGTAAAGAAGAAAGACCTCAGTGAAGACTTACATCAACGTCTTGTGAGCGCCCACAATGAAGGAAAAGCTTACAAGGCCATTTCAAAGATGATGTCCCTGTGTCGACCGTCCAGAGGATCATCAACAAGCACAAGAGGTTCAATACTGTTAAAAACCTCAGAGGGTGTGGCAGGAAATGTAAGGTGTCCCCCAAACTTACCAGGAAAATCTGCCAAGAGGTCAACAACAACCCCCAGACCACAACCAAGGCCCTAATGGAAACACTCAACCAGACAGGGACAAAGCTGTCACGGTCCACCATCGAGCGAGTCTTGTAAGGAGGAGGTCTCCATGGACGTAGGCCTTGGAAGACACCTCTGCTCAGAAAGAAGCATGTGGAAGCTCTCCTGAAGCAAGATCCCAGCTTTTGGTCAACCATCCTGTGGTCTGATGAGACGAAGTTGGAGTTATTTGGCCATATGGATGTTCAGTATGTCTGGAAGAGGAAAGGAGAAGCATCAAGCCCAAGAACACTGTGCCCACCGTCAAGTATGGTGGTGGAAGCATGATGCTGTGGGGATGCTTGTCTTCAGTGGCACAGGGAGCCTCGTAAAGATCCAAGGAACCATGAAAAAGGAGGATTACATCAGGATCCTTGATGGAAACTGAAATGAATCTGCTGTGAAACTCCAGCTTGGACACAACTGGACGTACCAGAAGGATAATGATCTGAAACACACCGCCCAGGTAGTGAAGAAATGGTTCAAGGACAATGGTGTCAGTGTCCTAGAATGGCCAAGTCAGAGCCCTGACCTCAATCCAGTTGAGAACTTGTGGTAAGACTTGAAGACCAGAGTGATGGCTAGGAAACCCATCAACCTGACCCAGCTTGAGGCCTTCGCCAAGGAAGACTGGGCCAACATCCCACAGGAGACATGCAGGAAGCCTGTGGACATGTACAAGAATCATTTAAAAGCAGTCATAAAAAAATTCATACATTTCTTTACACATTTGATTTCTATAGTTTATTTTTTCCATTTCCAGAATGCTGTTTACATTTAATTTCCAGTTGTTAAATGAAGGTGGCGTATTTCCTCATTATCTGTTTCATTGCTGCAGTTCTACATATCCTGTACAGGTATCTGTCTATTTCTAAGGTGATTTCAGGTGGCTGTACACATAATAATACATTTTGGTTCAAGTGCCTGTTCAATTTTGAAGATTTTCATGATAGAGGTTATAATTAATTGCCAGAATGATTTTAGTGAATGGCAGAAAAAGTATGAATGATTTGCAGTCCAACAATCTGATCAAATGGATATTGTTATTTTTTATTGTATTATTGGCATCATATTTGGATACGCTTATACACATCATCATGTGATGCTGTGCCTGTAACGGTTGTGGCTTCCTCTGCTGGGATGTATTTGTTGTGCTGGTTGCAGCCACCTAATAAACCCCATCTGGGTACATTGATTTTGAAATTGTCAGAAAGTCAAAGTTGGTGTCCGAGTTTCCTTTTTATACTTTAGTTTTTATAGTTTACAGAGGCAGGGGGCGACTCCTCTGGTTGTAAAAAGAAATCTGATTGTATAGAAGTCTATGAGAAAATGAGCATACTTCTCCCTTGATTTATTACCTTATTAAACATTGTAAATGTGAGTTTATGGTCTCAATCACCATTCAAGTCTTCTTCAATACAGCGTGATGTTCGTTTAGTAAATTACGGTCCCATTTAGAGTCAAATAGACCATAAAGCAGGGGATGCTTTAGGGCGGGGCTACCTTGTGATTGACAGGTCGCTACCAGGACGTAGTGCGGTCTGGGAGTTGAACAAGTTTTCATCTTACAACTTTAACCCTTTCGTGTTTAAGTTCATGAAAGTTAATTGTAACATTTTGGTCATCTAAAAATGTACTATGCTATGGGACTCTTATTGTGAAGCTGAGGCAGTGACACCTATATGCTCAAGCCAAACCTTTGTGTTTACACAAAAGCAAAAACCTTTAGGATTTGCATTTTCATTACAACTTTTTCTTAGAATACAGCTCAAAAATAGAAATAATGAAAGCAAATTAACTCAGACCGTATTACAGCAGAGATTTATATGTATCTTTTACAATCTTCTTCATCGTTAAAGAGTAGTGTAATGATTCTCAGTGAAACCAGACGACACCAAAACCACAGCGGGCTTACCCATGTGTGAAGTCTGGTTTGAACTAATAATTGATGACCTGTCAGATATCTCAGAGTTGACGTTTAGAATTACAAATAACATGCTTATAACGGCCTACCTCACTGCCTTTGTTGACTGCGGTGTGCTTGGGGCTAAAAATAAATTCATGAGCGATTTGTCACAGTACACGGCATTTGCGGAGTGGAGGGTGGGGAGGAAATGAACGGGGAAAGGGGGATTTTGCTAGGCAGGTTTCAAATGCCCTGTAGCCAGCTTTCTCCTGAAAAAAACGAGGCTGTCTGTGTGGCTATTAATAGCTCCAGCAGGACGGTGTGGCTCTTTAAGACTGACTAATGGCTCCTTTCATACGACGCAAGCAGCAAAACCAGAGCTTTGCCACCTTTTTTCATCAGCCAGCCTCTCTGGAGCTGCTGATGACGTGCATAAGACGCCTCTGACCGTTTTTACAGACGCACTTGAGGACTCACAGGCAGATAGACGCAGAAACATTGTAGACGATATTAGTCAGTGGATGGTGAGTAAGAGAGAGTGGGGCCCTCGCTGGGCTATACACATCTGACAAATGCTGTGAAAACCCTGATAATAGGATTGTTGGTATGTATGTATGTATGTATGTGTGTTTGTGGTCTGAGGGGGAGTGTTGCTGGGACACAATCCACGAGTGCCCTGAGCGAAGGTGTCTGATGTTGCAATACCAGAAATGCCCAATGATCCCAGGTTACATCACTGATGATGCGTTAAGTAGCATCATAAATATCTCAAAATCAAATGTCATTTGTCACATCTATTCTTAACTCTTTATATGAATAGTTTGACATTTGGGCAATACACTTATCGAGAGCTGATGTCCCTCCTTTCCGGTGGACCCCATGGGACTTTATTTTGGAACAAAAATATGTTCGGAAGTCAACGGCGAGAGACAGATATGTTTTTGATCCTCTTTGAATTGCGCCATAAATCGCAAATGATGTTCGTCAATTTAAAACATCATTTTGAAGGTCATGAGTCGGTTTTTCAAAGGTTTGTCGTGTCATTTAGTTTTGTGTAAAACTGCTCAGTGAACTACTTCTCTTGTCTCGCACAATGTATGTCAACAGCATTAGCTAGCTAGCTAACTTTGCTATGTTCCACGCAGAAATGAAGCAGTTATCTTACCTGCTGTGTTTTATCCAATGACTCCTGGTCTTGTTATCAGCCAGGAAGTGAAAGAAACACATAAGCATCATAGCTTCAGCAAAAGAGACGTCGCTGACGTGACTTTTGGGTGTGTAGTTTTTAGAAATTACGTATTTTCACTGTCTTATACGACAGTTTTACGTCAAACTGCGTCTTTGTTGACTTGCAAATTTTTCTTTTAAATAGATTTTTTACTGTACATATTTTTTTCAAAATAATTACCCATTCTAGTCCACCGAAAGGGCAGACACTAGTCCCTTTCTGAAGTGAAAATATTGACTTCAGCCAGATGCTTGTTAGCTTAGCTTAGCATAAAGACTGGAAACGGGGAAACGGATAGCCTTTGTCCAAAGGTAACAAAATCTGACTGCAAATGCCTCTGAAGCTCACAAATGAGTATGTTATATGTTGTTTAATCAATCCGTACGAAAATGAAAGTGTAAAAATGGATTGGAGAGTTATGATTTGTCAGACAATTTCCGGCCAACCAGTGGAGACTCCGCTGCAGGTTTTGTACGAGATGAAAATAATAATGCATTCTGGGAGATTTTCATACTTAAGATACGCCACATATGGAGATATTTTGTCCCGAACCACAATCTTTTCCTAAACCTAACCAAGTTGTTTCCTGTGAAGTGTTGTCGGACATTTGTAGGAAAATTCCCCCCCCCAAAAAATGCAGAACTTTATATCATATGAGCTGTTGTATGAGGATACGTTGCAAAGTTTCAAGATCCAATTTAATGCAGTATCTTCAAATTTGATGTTTTGAATTTTTCAGATAAATTAGATTAAATGATCCTTGAGAAATTACATGTATCTGACAAATGTATTGACACAAAAATTGAAAACAGAGCTGTTTTTCTTAGCTTTTTCAGTTAGTGAATGGCAACAACACTGTCACCAGTGTCAGAAAAAATAAAAAAGGGCAAAAGTACCCCCACCGTCAAGGTGCTTGCCCCATAAAACACAGTTATGTGGACAAAAAAAAAGTGTTAATGCATATGTAAATGTCTCCAAATTTCAAATCACATCAGGGGCAAAAATTGCCCATGAAAAAATATTTTATTTTCTACCCTGGCTGTCACTTGTCATTTGTCACTTCAGGACATACTGGTAATATTGTTGTCATTCACAGTATTACGTCTATGATACAGACTTTCTTGCATTAAAGCACTGAAAGAGTAAGCTCAAGGTTGTCTCACCTCTATTCAGCTATAGGGAATAGACCAGTATTATATAACACTGATTCACACGTCTGAATAAATAAAAAAGACCTTACATTGTGTGCCATATTAAGACGGTCGGCTTGGAAAAATCTTCGCGGCCAACTTCTGTTTGCGTCATTAAAACAACCCAATATGCTGTTAAGTTAATTGTTTTGGCATTAGAAAATCCAAAAATGTAGAAAAACACGCCTGTTGTCTGGTGAAACGAAAAGAAAAAGCTGCTGGACTGATGAATAGAAAAAGAGTGGGTGTTTGAGTCTTTACATCCGAATAAACCAGATTTTTTTGCAATACTGGGCTGTAACCTCATCAGCATTTTGACCTGGCTATACTTTTGATTTCATCAAACTGTTACTGCTCTGTTTGAGGAAGTTGTTCCAGTACACTGCTGTAGCGATTCAATATACTGGATAATGTCATCTCCTTCAGGGCTGGACAGGAAGCCACCTCCTCTTCCTGTTTAGTCTAGATTCTGATTGGTCCCTGGGCTCCAGAGCATTTCCACAACAAAGCAATCAACACCACATTTATCAATTTCTAAAAAAAAGTGACCCATAAAAGAGGGCTGAAAGCAGTCAAAACAAAAGAGGAATTGCTGCAGACATCTTCCTCACTCCCTCTTTTGCTTTCATAAATTGCATTTTTGGACATTATTTTATTTCTAAATACAGTAAGTGCCCTCCATAATTAGCTACCGCACCACGTTAGTGTACATAAAAACAATAAAGCACAGCCCAGCACAGGGCAGCCATTGTAATATGAGCTATAAAGCTATTCAAGTAACCCAACGCCTGCTTTTATACTTAGCATGAATAGCTCACTCTGGGAACACAGTGGCCACAAGAGAAAACAATAAAATCACATTTTTTATTTATTCTAGCTCTTAAATAATTGGTTGGTCTCTTTGGCATACATTTTTCCTGCCGCAAATAGCTGTAGTAATCATCCATTTCAAAGTTATTCATCATTAATAAGGCGTTAGGTTAAGAGTTAAGAACCCCCAGACAAACTGTCTGTCCTGTCTGGCCTGCATGTTATTACACTTAAACCCCAACCAGTTAGCTCAGCCTACCAAAGAAAAAACTAGAAAGGAAATTAGCTCATCAGCAGAGTGACGCAACCCTCAAGTAAAGATAACCAGAGGAGAAAAAAGCAGACACTGTGTCGTTCCCTCCGCTCCATTAACATGCCTTATTAGGGCATCTGCAGCCGGCTGTCAGGCCGGCAGATGCTGCTTTTTGTTTTCTGTTTTCTTCTTCACTCAGCCCGCCGCTCATAACTTCCGTCAGACGCTCTTAGTCATGTTATTCCTGTGAACGTCGGGTCACTTGGCCACTTGCTCATCATGAGACTTTGGCTGAATGGGACACTCACTCAGAAATTAAACAAAAACGCTTCAGGTACATTGTTGGTAAAGATAAATAGACAACCAGCTTTCCCGCCAGGAAAAGGCAAATGTTCTTGGAAGAGGTACACTTCACTTTCTGTAAGCTACTGGCAAACATCCCATCTGTGGGATAAATTACACTCACAACGCAAACAAAAAGTGTTATTTACAGACCTTGTATTTCTAATCCCCTGATAACACCTCCAGCTTCTCTTTTTGATCCCAGGTCAGTTTGTGCATTGCAAAGGATACACTTCCTGTGCTGTTTTAGCCCTAAGGGCAGTAGAACACTAAGGTCAACTTAGTTTTAGAGACAACACCGATTTACGTGTAAACTTGTTGCTACTGTCAACATTACTGAATAGTTTTAAAGTGTAGTAAAGCTTCTGTAAGCCTTAGGGCTGCTGTGCAGACGTTAAGCTGTCTTGCATATTTGCACACAGGTAAACACACAGATTAGCTCTTCCTGATATGGACCTTTTTAATCTTTGACTCATAAACTTAATAATTACAGCCCCAGTTTGTTTGTTGTTCCCAAGCAATAACTCCACTAAAAGGCTCAATAGAAATAGAAACAAGACCGTTTAAAGGTACAGCGTTTAGCATTTAGGGGCTCTTTTGGCAGAAATGGACTAAAATATTAATAAGTATATATTCTGTAGTTTATAATCACCTGAAAATAAGCATTGTTGTGTTTTTGTTACCTTAGAGTGAGCTGTTTGTATCTACGTATGGCACCGGCCGCCATGTTTCTACAGTAAGCCAGATTGGACAAATTGAACACATTTTCCCGTCAGTCATTGTGGTTCTCCTACACGCTTGGCAAACGGAGCAGTTACAGTTGGTTGCAATCTGCAACCTCACCACTGGGTGTTGCCAGATCCTACACACTGCACCTTTAAAGCCATGCTAGCAGCTCTGTGAGAACACTATCATTTGAGCTGAACTATATTAACGTTAGCATGCTAGATGTTCACTATGACAATGTTTATATCCTGTTGTTTAGCATGTATAATTTTATCTTAGCTTAGCGTACTAGCATGCTAACATTAGCTAATTGCATCAGCCACAGATACCAGATTTTTTACTTTATTTTTTGAGCATTTGGTTTATTGATTGCTGCATAAAACATAAAATATGTATTTGAAGAGCGCTACCAACCCTACCTTTAATCACCTGTTGTCTCTGCGGTGTTTACCCAGTCAACACCCTCTTATGTTCACAGACTGCAAACAGTAAACTAACAACAAAGGGCTGTACGTGAGATCCACAAATTCCTGTATTTCCACAAAGGCAGCAGCTTGTGAAATGCACGTAGCGCATCTAAACCCCAAATACACAGAAGCACATAAGCTGCTGCAGCAACATCCTGAGGAAATCGCCTCTCCTTTAAAACTTTACTGTAAGGAGACATCAAAGCTCGGGATGCAGCCAAGAAATAGGATGTGTGACATAAAGTAGGTTTTTAAGTGGCAATAAAGCTCCTGTGAAGATGTAAAACCTTGCAGACATTGAATTCACACGTTGAGCTGCTTTCAAATTTATCAAATGTAGGAGCCACCCAGTTCTTCTCTTTCTCCTTCTTCAGTCATTTCCTCAGATCTGATTCCTTTGGGTTTAGGCGAATAACAGGAAAACTTGACTATTGAGGCCAGCAGATACAATGAACCCCCACCGACGACTTCTCCTCTGAGTAACCGAGCCATTTCCTTCTATGAAACCAGAGGCCTGTTGTACTTGTTCAGGAAGGCGTAACCAGGGAGTGAGGAAAGACTTGGATTTACATGACTTTCACTCGAAGAGCAGCTATTGTCATAGCATACAAGTTAACTGAGGGATTAATCGTTCACCCTCACTGTTTCACTGTTTCACAAGAATACCAGAATCATGTACTATTTGAACTTCAGCATTTATTTGGACATGAACCGAGTTATTGTTTTCTGCTGTATATTGCCATGAAAAAGCTAAATCAGACCAGCAATGCGAGTAGACACACATGACCGCGCTGTCTTTTGGGGGAAACCAATCCTGTGTCCCTAATAGAGGGTAACAGAGTAAACAGAAGAAGTTGAAACATATCTCTAATTTTCTGCTTTAAACTGGTAATAGTAATAATGCTACGCTGAAGAGTTGCCGTGTAATTGTAGTTGTACCAACAGTAAAATCCAAAACGCTGATCTCTGATTGTTCCCCTGCCATCTTTATGTGTCCAAGCTGTAGACCAGACCAGCATGGCTTCATCGCTGAGGCTGCGCTCCATTTTAGTGGAAGGAAACTTGCTGTCACAGGGGAGAAAATGCTGAAAAGCTGTTGTGCAGCATTTTAACCAAAGCTTTCACGCTGAAATTTGAGGCACATACAATTAGTTGATATTCACTGTCAGTGTGGTAAATGGCTAAATGATGCTGGTTACGGTGACTTTTTGCAAAGTACCCGTATGTGTATCTGTATACTCACAATGAGGACACATAGCAAAATTATGCCACGCGACCTGCTGCAATTGCCAGACTTGAATTGGACTACTTCACACACTTGCCATATGGGACACTTGTCATACCATACATAGTGCACAAATAGAAAGAACTCAAACTAGGACATATTTGAGAACAGTGCAGTGACCCAGAAATCTGCTGTCATCATTCCTGTTTTCATATCTCCACGTCATCTTTTTCGTACAGTTAGATGGTCTGCTGGAACAGACTGTATGTATGTGTGTGGTGTGTGTGGTATTCAAGGGAATAACAATTAAGCATGGTGTACCTAGAAGTAATGAGGTTGGACAAATTGCATCAGTACAACAGTATTAATTAGACATGTTGTTCTGATTACATTTATTCTGTTGCCAGGTCAGCATATTTTTGAAACACAGTATGTTGCATGGTTGACTGTAAAAATGGACCTTAATCTGGCAACTCTTCATTCACTTTCTCTGTCTTTTTCTTTTTCTTTTTCATGGACACAAGAAAACACAATGACAAGTCCTTGTAAAGATAAGCAGCAATTACAGTGAGTTACAGCCAAACAACACAGGACAGATAACACAAGATATGCCACAAGATCAGAATTAAACAGAAATGCAATTATAAAATCTTGAATAAAAATCGTTTGCACAATCATGGCAGCTTAAAACAATCCAAGAGCCATCTACCCATCAAAATAAATAAGACCAATAACTTAATGAACAGCAATTCTTAAGGACCCTAACATGTTGATGTATATGCTTTATTTACTACCAAAATGGCAATGATACTTTGTATGCTATAAAAAATTCAATTACATTCATTTTCTTTTAAATATGGTGAAAAATATTTGGGGTTTATAAATTTGTTTAGTAGGTATATAAACAAGACACACACAGTTGCACTTTACTAAATGCTACTGTCAGCATGCAAACATGCAATGGTATAATGTTTACTATCCTAGTTTAGCCAAATAGTATACTGTAGAAACAAAGAGACAAAACTCAGAAACAGTCGCTGCCGCCATTTTGGATAAACACTTATGTTTATAATATTTTATTGTTCAACACAGTCCATTTTGCTCAAATATGACAATAGAATATAAATAATTTTGTTTTACCTTTGTATGGCACTTTTTACTGGTGTCCAGAAGTCGCTTTCAGTCCAAAATGGCGGAAGCATAGCTTTGCTGCTGGACGCTGATGTTGCAATGGAGCAAACGATTGACTTCTTTTGATTAATTCACTTCTTGGCAATAAACGTTCTTTGGTTTAGCAAGCCAGCATGCAAACATGTATTAGTATTAAACATAAAGTACAACAGAGCCTGTGAGTGGCCACAGGGAGAAAAAATATACTGTACATAGTGAAGCCGATTGTGTTCTGTCAGTTTAGTTAAATCGGTCACATGGTTTGATTGATTTGACAGGATAGTAATTTGTGGCCTTGACCTAATTAAAACATTCCCACATACACACACATTAATTTGTGTGCATAAGTGTACAGAGAGCCAGCACGGCGCACCCCACTGCAGTTTCTAACTAGCCACAATTACACATGGGCGGCACAACAGATCTGATGGGGACATTTTGTGGAACCAGCATCAGACTTTTGCAATATAACTGCAGAACCCCTCGTGCTAATATGCACATAATGTGTTCAAGTGTACTACAGGTGCGGCAAGTAAACCTGGACACAAAATTACTAAAATGGCATTTGGCATGGGTCCTGACACTTGGCAGGGTACATGCTGTAGCACTGTGTTGCTTATCACAGCCACATATCTCCCCTTAGGCTATCATAATTATAAATGTGGAGCTCCAGATGACATTTTGCCTTCCGTGGAGCTGTGTGAAGAATGTGTCAGTCTTGAACATGCCTGTTGATGTGCAGAAGACACTCCCATCCACAACCAGCCATTATACTTAACCGCTTTTCCCATTCGGGGTCACGGGAGGGCTGGAGCCAATCTCAGAGGAAAGGCAGGGCACGCCCTGGACAGGTTGCCAGACTATCACGGGGCTAAAACATAGCACACATTCACACCTACAGGCAATTTAGGGTCAACAGTTAACCTAACCTGCATGTCTTTGGACTGTGGGAGGACACCGGAGAACCCGGAGAAAACCCATGCTTACACGGGGAGAACATGAAAACTACACACATTAGGCCCCAAACCGGGTTTGAACCTGCAACACTCTTGCTTTGAGGTGACGGTGCTAACTACTGCACCACCGTACAGCCCTGCAGTAGAAACAGGATAATTTAGCAGACCGGCACCTTTGATGATTAGCATGGGGGGCTCTGCAGTTATTTTACAACAGTCTGATCCTGTTTGCACAAAATGTAACCTGCAGATTTGCCGTGCCACCCGTGCATAATTGTGACTCGACAGCGAGCAACATCACTCTAGTCACTGTACATGTGCACAGGTTTCGTCATTTCCACGCTTCCCATTCATTGCCCATGTAAGCAGCTGTGCAATACAATCTGGTAGTGTGGCGGCGTGATTCGCTCTTCATTTGCATAAAGTTGAGGTCTAGGCTACTTTATGCACATCAGCGACATCTCGGGCAACTTGCTGCCTCTGGAAACTCCCGATCTAAAATAAAGACAGATTCAGCAACTGCATGGCTTATTTCTCGCCTGTTTTCAGAGACATTTCTGTGAACCATTTTCATCATATAAGAGAAGAAAGTTTCCAAACAAGCCGCCATGTTGGTTCTGGTTTGAAAGCTGGGAGCAGCAGCTCACGAGGGAAAGCATTCATCCAGTCAGGCGCTGAGTGTCTAGTGTCTAATAGCAGCCCATCAATCGTCCAATGTTGAGAATATAAAAAACGCTGCTGTGTACATGTAGCATGAGAGACTGCAGTGGGGTTCACTATGCTGGCGCTATATATACTTATCTTGTGTGCACAAATATAAACAAAAACAAGGCAACGTTTTAATTAAACTGAGGCCACAAATTACTATCTTGTGCTCACAAATGAATCAAAAGGTGGGAATGATTTAATTAAACTGAAGGAACAGAATTACATCTTATGTGCACAAATTAGTAAATTGTGGCCTTCATATACATATTTTTTTCTCTCCCTCTCCCAGGCCCTGTAATTACTGCTCATGGGAGTGTTTTTGTTTGTCACGCTAACAATGTAGTTAAAACGTGACTGATGGCTCCGGTAATTAACACATGAAGTGAGTGACACTCAAAGCACTGGTTGTAAAGGTGCCAGGTACAGATTGTCGTGCGCTTTTTGCTTCTGTAGGACTCAGAGATATCAAACTGGAACACCATCTTCACTGTTGGCAAGCCTAATAAATGTCATTGATAGATGAGTTACAGCAGTTTAGAAAAGGGGAACTGGGCATAAAACATTTCTACCACGGATGGGTGGGAGCATAGTGTCAATTTACTTCCTAAATTTTATGTTTGCCCTGCTTCCAACAATAGCACTGTGAACCAGATAACTCAGTAAATGTGCTTCTTGGAACAACACCCCTGTTTTTTAGGACTCTGTTTCACTAGAGTTGTGGTAACCTTCAGGTCTGGGTCTATCTTGAGTGTGAATTAAGAACTAATCTAATCACAAAACACTTCAGTTTCTGTCTCTCTGCAATTTGCTCCTGATTTGTTAAAGAAACTTTGCAATTTTGTTCCTCAAAATCCTCAAATTTCCACCCAGCTCAACTGTGAACTGGAGCTGTTTTGTCCTCAAGTGTTGCTTTCATGAACTGTCCATTTGCCTCTCACTGTAGCCAGAGATTGTCTTTGTTTCCCCACAATGTCTTGTAATGACCTCCTGAGAGGAGTGGAAACTTGGCTGGTTTCAGTCACAAGTAGGCTAACAGTCAGGACACTTGGATTAATGGCTGCCAATTTGTTTCCGAACAACTGGGTGTGTCTGGAATGGCAACACCCACACCCACTGATAATAATGTGGCTATTTATTGACTTGGCTAATTGTGGAGCCTAAAAAAAGACTTTGCTCTGATTCTGACGGATTGACATAAAAAAAATTTCAAAAATAATTAAATTGATGGTTTATATGCAAATATATCTGCTGCAGGAATATGAACAAAACAGTGCTGATGTTCTTAGCAGGACATGGATAAAATTTTGGCGTGATGATGGTGAAACATGAGATTTTATCTTGATGGGAACATTGATATCTGAACTAAATATCATGGCATCTGGTAGTTGTTGAGACATTTCACTGAAAAACAACCTTAAGGTGGTACTGTAGGAAAAGTGTTAGGATCACAAGTCATTAGCATACTCAGTCTAGGAACCATAATTTGGTGCATGTCCGTGTGGTGAGCCCATTTGTAAGAAAAATCGTTTGAATGCCACGATAATGAGAAAGGCGTTTAGCATGCAATAAAAACACCTTTCTTGCTTTTGGTATGTCATTTGTACTCCTTGTAGTGTGTAGTCCAAAAAACACACAACTTTTAACCAGGGGTGGTGTTTTGTTTTGTAAGTTACTTAGTGACTTTTGTCATCTGTTTTTTAGTGAAATTTGTGACTTGTTTTTCGTATGTATGTTACATTGTTTCCATACTTATTTTACTTAGTTTATGTACTTATTTTAAGCCCAACCATGATTTTCGTAAACCTATGTAGATCTATTTCCTAAATCTAAGTGAGTGGTTTGTTGCCTAAACCTGAGTGAGTGGTTTGTTGCCTAAACCTGAGTGAGTGGTTTGTTGCCTAAACCTGAGTGAGTGGTTTTGTTGTCGAAACCCAAGTGAGTGGTTTTGTTGTCTAAACCCAAGTGAGTGGTTTTGTTGCCTAACTCTAAGTGAGCGGTTTTGTTGCCCATCTCTAAGTGAGTGGTTTTGTTGCCCATCACTAAGTGAGTGGTTTTGTTGCCTATCTCTAAGTGAGTGGTTTTGTTGCCTAACTCTAAGTGAGCGGTTTTGTTGCCCATCTCTAAGTGAGTGGTTTTGTTGCCTTAACCTAAGTGAGTGGTATTGTTGCCTAACTCTAAGTGAGTGGTTTTGTTGCCTAAACCCAACTGCAAACATTACCGTTGTCTTGTTGCGTGGCATAAAAATCATACTCGAAAAGTGGCGTACAGATGACACACGTAAAGCCTAAAATGCGTCCTCATGACATAATGTCAGAATGTCTGTGTAATGTGCTATTTGTACACCTTCCCATGAGACTGGGTTGATAAATAAGGGAAAGATTCACAACATTTTATCGCAATCCATCTGATACAGTAGTTGTTAAGATAGTTCACTCTGTACCATAAATGTTAACCCCATGGTGGCGCTTGAAGAAATGTTAGGGGTTCACCAGAAACAGTTGGATTCATCCTCTGGGGACCAACAATCCATCCAATAGTTGCTGAGCAACATTCCCATTCATAGAGTGTCTTTAGCATGACACAGTATTGCTGAACAACCATATAGGGCTAAAAATACAAGGTACATTGCTATTGCTTTTAATAAACCTGTACAGACTGCAGCTGCACTCTTGCCTATGCGGCAGTTTGGATGCTGACTGTGTTGTTGCTGCACGTTGTGAGATACGTAGGGAGGGTGGGCGCCTGTCTGAGATGCTCCATTATGTCACCGGTGCCCCAAGAATAGTTGCAGTGTGTCCCGCGAGGCTCCGAGGCGAGTGTGACGTTCATAACTTAACTGTTGTTGGGCCGAACCCAGAAGAAACAGGGGCCCTACTGTTTCCACACATCAGGCACGCCCAGCCACTCACACACATACAGATGCACAGACCCATACACACACATGGAAACGTTTAAGGCTTTCCTGCTGCCACTGTTCAAAATGCCCCCAGAATAAACACTGGAAGCAGATTTGAACCAGCGAGGCCAGTGATCCCCATTAGAGCCGGGCCGTGACGCAATGTGGAGGTAATGAAAGGTAGTGGGTTTCAGATGTTTCCTCAGTTTTGTTTTCGACATACACTCGTCGTAAGTAACGCAAAACTTTCAGTTGGTTCAATATGTAGCATCATGGGCTTGTGAATATGTTGTCATAAAAAGCCTTCATTTTAATGCAAAAATCTAACATTTCATAATTATTAATTTAGACAATTAGTGCTGAAATAATTAGATAATTAATCAGCTGGTTGATTGACAAAATTTAATAACAATTTTGATGATTTATGTAAAAATTAAAAACAACAAATGTACTTCTCTCAATTTGATATCACTGTTAAAAAAAATGTTGATTAGACAAAACGAGATGCTTGAAGATGTCAGCATGAGGAAATGTTCATGGACAATGTTTTGATAGACTAAATAATTAACCGACAGATTAATTGATCATAAAAAATAGCTAATTATTACAGATCTCGCAATTAAAACCATGTTGATGTATTCATTTTTCTTACTTGGTTGCTATGTATTATGGGTGGGGGGAAAAATCGATACACCATAGTATCGCAATATTTTGCGTGCAATATTGTAATATTGATTATTGACCAAGTATTGGTCATTTATTATATACACTGTTAACAACACAAAAGCCGGTATTCTCTCTTTCAGGGGTTGAAATAAGCATGAAAATAAGTATCATATGAAACTAGGTTGTCAGCAAGATTGCTAAATTATGTTCAATGTTATGCTAAATTCTGGGAAGAATAACTGGCATGGCAATTTTCCAAGGGGTCCCTTGACCTCTTACCTCAAGATATGTGAATGAAAATGATAAAAAAGGGATGTTGACAAGCAAAAATCTTCAGTTGAAAAAGGGTAACATATCACAGTATAGCTTATCGCAGTACTTTTGCATACTTACTTTTGCATATCGCAAAATCGCAATAAGATCTTAGCATAACTTAGGTTTCGTGATAATATCTTGGAGCTGCTGTGATTCCCACCCCTGCTGTGTATGTTAGATGAGCATTTGTGATTGTTAAATGGTACTAAATGGTGCTAAATGGTGTTATAACCTCTCAGAAGTTATAGGCTGTGTCATAGTCATAATCTGTGATATATTTATGGTATATTAGACAGTACTGTATATTTAAGGTGCTACTGATAACAGTGATAACATTCAGCCACTAAATGTCTCATTCTCTGCCCCCTGCTCCATTGCATTCACTTCACAACAAGTCGTTTTTTACCGTCAATCTCTACGATTTATCTGCTTTTTCCTAATTGACAACCCTGACACACTGTTGTTTTACTATTGGCTCACTTGTTAGAAGTGAGAACCAAATGTTAGGTATGTTTTACAAATATAAACAAAACCATTCAAATTTTTAAGATGACTAATTCACAATTATAATAATTTTTTCAGAGCCGTACTATCCTTTGACACCTTTTTAAGTACTCTGTGGATGTAATATTTCAACACAGTCTCATGGCAGTTCGTTAAATAGTCCCGAAATGTAATCCATTTGATTTGTGTACATAGGCACTAATTTCACTTTTTTCGTGATGCTCTGCACAACTTTCAACAACATGTGATGCACCTGTCAATTTCCACTCCAGTCTTTTCAAAATAAAACTTTTAGGTTCAGGAATAGATCAGCTTGGTTAGGCTTTGGCAACAAAACTACTTAGGTTTAGGAAAAGATCATAATTTGGGTTAAAATAACTTGGGAAGTGGCGTAACTTAAGCAAGTTACATGGCAAATAAATCAACATTGACTAGAGATTTGTCTATGTACACAAATCGATACAGCATCTGCATTAAATAGTACTGTCAGACGTTGTGAAATAAGTTGATTTAAACCTACTTCAGGTGAAATACCCTAGAAAACTCCAGTGCCAGTAAAGACAACCTGAGCCAACTGTTGTCCATCCTGCCATGTACTGTAAACCTCTCTTCCATTGTAAATCAGTGACACCTCCCTCTGCTCACACACCAACCGGCCTCCTCACCGCTCCCTGACACCAGCGCTCGTCCACGTGTGTGACGTGCTCGCGCCTACGCTGTTTTAAAACGCTTGTCGCGCGGGCGCTCCCGTTCACTCCGCTCATTGACGTCGGCGAGCGGGGAGCGCAGGGAGCGCAAGATCCGGTCCACACACAAAAACCGAGTCCGTCTGCAAACTGACGTTTCTTTGCGCACCGAGGAGAAGCCGATACCGACAGATGATTCGTTTGTTTATAATAATCGACATTTCAAGCGGGTTTTGCGTGAACGTGGACACCAGACTCTCACCTGCCCAGTGTGTTTAAAACAGCACGGGACTCAGCGGTTCACCTGAGACGCACGAGGACATCGTTTGCATGAAACTGTGGCAAGGTAAGAGACTTTTTTTTGTGAAGTAATGACAATTTATAAATCACATGATACTGTAGATATTGCTTCATTGATATTGCTAATATGTAGCGAGAAATGTATGTTTTTTGACAGTTGTCTTGGGGGACGCTTCGGGGCTCGCCGAACTACACTAAAAAATCTGCTAATTCAAAGTGATGTCGCTTATCTCTGAGACTGTATTTAGCATAGCATATGTTGTTGCTACTTAATTAATCACTAGGCTCTGTTGGTTAATTCGGCATACATGACATGAAGAAAATATTTTTTTTTAGCTTCATCAATTGCATTTTTAGATTAGGTGAATCAAACTCCTTACATAGCACGTTCCTGAAATTAAGAATGGATCCTTAATATAACCTGGTAGTTAACATTTGTCTGTACTGTATTTGTAGTGTGTTTGAAGTATTTATTATATAGTTCAGCTGTTTTACAGAATAAAGTTAAATATAATCAGAAATGTTCTTCCATAGGCGCCTTACAACAGGATGGACTGTTTGGATATGACAGCTATGTGCACGTCAGATTGAAGGATAGCTGTTTATTCAGATCACATGAAGTTACTTTAATAGCATGTGATGAACCCTTACCTAGATGGAAATTTAGATTTGATTGATTGAGAATAGCTTTGTTCTCAGTGACAGGGGAAACCAGTTTAATGCAGCATAGGTGGTTATCTGTGTGTGAGTGTGTGTATCCAAGTGAAAGTTGTGTACATGTTTGTGATACACACGTGTAACTGGGTGTGCGTGCCCTGGGGCGCCTGAGGCTCTAGGTCAGTTTGCATCTTTTTTATGATGTCACACACTCGCAAAAACATGCCATTGTTTGTAGGAGAAATATTTAGGGGGGAATGCAAAGCTGTTTCCTGCACAGGGGGTTGACTTAACAATGGCCGCCACCTTGGAACAGTCGGTGGTTTCTCTCTCCAGCTCACTTCTGAGGAGCTAGGATGTTGAAAGAATGGCTGAGAAAAGAGAAAGGGAGGGGGGAGGATAAAGTTGAACACAATGGGGTACGGGCAGTTCTGTGGGTTTGTAGGATGGGAGACAATGGGAGGCCAGATGTGGATGTTGCGTAACACTTAAGTTGGCAAGGTCACAGAATTCTTCATACGAGCGTTTGGCACAAGGTTGAGTTTAAAGACGGCGATGAATGCTATCTGTGTGGGTGACCTTGAATTTAATGTTGGTATGTTTCCATTTGTTTCGCTTAAGGGGTCACTGCAATGAGGACAAAGGCAAACCTGGCATGTAAATATTTAATAGCTGGTGTCTGTGGTAAATGAATATCGCTCACATGCGTCACCTTCGTAACTAATCCTGTCTGGTGGCCTTTTGTTTTGGAGTACAAGTTGTGCAAAACTGTAACACATGAAGAGTTGCTTTTTATAGGATATACCCTCACCTTCACCGTATTCAAGTCTGAACAAAGCTTAAGCATCTGTCCTGCTTAATTATTCATCTGCTAACGTCACTTGTCTTTATCTGCCTCATTTCAGATAAAAGCAGTGGATGCAACTACGCTCCATTTATAGAGGAAAGGTGGAAGAGTGGACGAGGCTCTGAAAAGGACCAGCTGACCACCGGCGGATACGCCTCGGCTAAAATTCCCTGCAAACTAAGCCTGAAGCGTACCATGTCCCTCAGCACATTCCACCTTATGCAGACTCTTAAGAACTCCCCTGCTGCGCTACGACGGCGCTTTCGTCGCGACCGCACAGAGTCTTTATCCCACGGCGACCCTCTCTTTAAGGTCCACTACCTGGGCACAGAGAAAATCTTCTCTCTGGATCGAGAGCAGGCCCAGGACGCTATTAGCCACTTGCTGGACGGTATCGCCAACGGGAAGAAGCCGAGTAAAGATCACGCTCTGGTGGTGCGCCCAAGATACGTCGAGGTCAAGGAGCTGAGCACGGGTCGGCAGCTCACGAAGACGTACCTGCAGGATATAGCGTACTGTGCCGCAGACGCCAACCGGCCCGAAGTCTTCTTGTACATCTGCAAACACCAGGGGCAGCAGCTGCAGTGTCGGGTGTTCTGGTGCAGCCGGGCAGAGCGGGCACGGGACATGACGGCCTGTCTGGCGCATTCCTTCCAGCGGGCGCTGAGCGACTGGCAGCAGGACGGGTCGGCGACGCTGCAGCCAGGAGAGGCGAAGGGGAAGTGTGTGGAGGAGTCGTCCAACTCTCCCGCCAACATGAAGAGCTCCACGCTGCCAGCCAGTCTGGGAAAAGGTGAGAAAAAAACCTAAAAAACGTTTAATAAATTCATCTTTATTGAAATATGTTTAAATTTTTGATTGTTGGCAGTTACTGCGGCTATGCTAAGCTAGGCTAGTTACAGTTTTAGCTAGTTAATAGCTAATCTTGTGTTATTGTGGTCTTTTTGGATTAGATTATTAGATTAGATTATTTATGTGGTATAATAAATGCTGAAAGAAAGCATTGAATTTTCATTTAGCTTTAGCTAATTAGCTTAAGGCTAAATCTTCCTAGTTAGCCATTGTTTCTTCTTGTGAGTTTTACATGCTGTTGTTTTCTCCCAATTTTTTTTCATGGCAAAATAAGTTTTTTTTAACAGATATTCTGACAGATATTTTAACAGAAGTTCAGATTCATTTTTGGATTAATTTTGATCAAATATGTGACCATGTGTTTTGGCTTTAGCATTTAAACACAAGGGTTCGATTTTTATTTGCTGCTACCAAGCTAATAATGCCACAGACTCACAGCCTATTGTGTCTTTTCTTTTCAGCTCGCTGGAAGAAGAGGGGCGGCTCTGTGTCTCGCAGCCCCCTCAGAGCCATCACGAGAAGAGGATCCGGCTCTGACAGCTGGAGCTGAAGCCCCGTTTTTAACCCTTCAGACATGATGGGACAACATTACCCTGACGACAAACCTCAAGGATGACAGCACTGATGGGAGGGAGGGAGTGACTACAGGACAGAAGGATGGACAAATGGGGATGTGACGGGGAAGTGGGAAAGTCCATATTTGGATGTATGAGGACTTGTGAAAGGATCAGTGAGCGTATGGACTTGAAGGTTTTTGACGCGGCAAAGTTGACTTTTGCAAGAGTGGCGTCCAATGTAGCGCAAAACGCTGTTGACAGCTGCCTTTTGTTCACCTGTCAGTAGCTATGTGAGGACTCGGGACCGGCTGCAAGCCATTTGAGGAGCGGACTGGTTCATTACTGTGGTTGGCTTTTTTGTCTTCTTGACACTTAAACCACCTAAGAGACAATTAAACCAACAACAACGACAGCAGCTGTTGGCCAAATGATCCACAGGTGACAACCAAAAACTGGAAAAAGACAACAGCTTTTTTTTGTGAAGGCTGATTTTTATTTAACTGACATTTTTGACAGGTCATGATGATTTCTTTTTATTTGAATTTTTTAAAAGCCTGTGGCACTAATATGTTTTTCTTTATGTTTAAATCGGATGGACAAAACCACCCTTTTTAATCTACGTTGTGAGAGTTTTGGCTAAGATTACATAGGGAAAATGCAGGTGTGTTATACAAACAGGAAATAAAACTGATTGTCTCATTTTTGAGAACTTTCTGGAAAATTTGACAGTTTAATTCCTAGTGAGGAAATCAGAGGTCAGCGGTAGTAGCACCTGCATTAGAAATGGAAAAATTAAACCCTCGCAGAACCTGCAGGGTCAACAAAATCCTTCCCTCAACAGTAGCATCCTGCAAAAACAACAACACAGATCCCAACTGTCCACTGCCATGAATTATTTGCATTTACGTGGGGAATAGCACACTCAGTCATGACTTGCCGGTTTGTTTGTGTCCGAACACTGAGAACGCTGTGTTCCCATGTGGAGCCTCTGTGAGGAATGCGCTGCCGTGCACCTGCATTCCAAATGGATGGGGGGTTTTGAGCAACGTCCAACCATGACTTTGCATATTGAGCAGTTAGATGCTACAATGTGCTTTTTAACGCAGAGCCCTCGCCTTGCTCACATTCCCAAAGCCATAAAAGGCGCCCCAAACTCGTTTAAGCTAAAGCGACAGTTATAGGATGTGTGCGGTATTGCATAACTCATGATGGTGCTTTCGGCCTCATGGTTTACAGGATTAGTGGTACACCCTGAGGCTACCATTCGCGTATCATTTTGTGTTTTCTGACCAAAACTAAGCTGGCGGTGTCGCCTTTATTTTCTGTCTTTTTCGTCATTTTTGACTGCCACAAGGTTTTTATCAGTTAATTTTTGTACTTGTGATGTATCTTTTCATTTACAAACGGCGCAGCCCTGATCTCAGAAAAAAGGGTTAAAGTGCCTGCTATTTTATCAGTGTAGTGTTTTTATGTCATTGTACATATTTAATTAAATATGTATTTTATGAAATATTAAAACCTTTTGTACAACATTTTGTTTGTACGCGTTTGTTTTCAGCAACTTTCAAGAAGACTAATGTTTAACCAGAACTTGAAGCTTTGACCCTGATTTGCTCAACTTTTTAAAATGTTATATTTGGCCTGAAGCCGTCGTGTGTGTGTGTGTGTGTGTGTGTGTGTGTGTGTGTGTGTGTGTGTGTGTGTGTGTGTGTGTGTGTGTGTGTGTGTGTGTGTGTGTGTGTGTGTGTGTGGGAGAGCAGGCCTGAAGGGTTTGGGGGTGGCAGGGCAAGATATTCAGAGAGGTCCTGGGATGTTTAATCTCAGTCATATGACTCATTTCCCAGGGCTATTCAGTGTTTCAAAAACTCCTCACACATGTGACTACTGTAGCAACTGTAGTAAAGACACAGATATAGTTGGACTGTGTAGCCTTGACAGAAATTCGTACAGCGTGTACCAGTAGAGTGATGCAGGAATGAGTCCTAAAACATAGACACGAGTTAGCATTATAGCACTTCCAGTTCCCTTGTCTGGAAGTCTGTGTTTTTTGAACAGGTTTGCAGTTAGATGCCTGAAATAAGATCTGTGGTTGTGACTGGTAAATGACATCACGGCTACTCATGACCGTGATGTGGTTTGTTTACAGACGAATGTTAGCTTTTTACTTCTGTCGATTGCATTCACGCTCGCGCAGTCTTAAAAGTGATGTACATTTGTGGACAAGTAACACACGTTTGTTCGGAAAAATCCCATCGGGTTTTGCCGTGGGAACCAGGGCGATGCTAATTGTAACTCCCTGGTTGGCCTCGAGGGTGAAAAGAGATGTCACACGTCATCATAGCGTCATATTATTGGGGCACAACATGTGGACTTGCTAAAATTGAGCCAACGCACGACCACAGCTACAGTTACACTGCGCTTGTGTGGTATCAGCTCAAGACCCGTGTCCCAGCGTCTTTCGATAAGCCTTGGTTAGGCAAAAAAAAAAAAATCCATCATCCCTGCAGCACTCTGTACAAGAACGCACCACAACACAAAAAACAAACCCTAAATAGTCCTTTTGTTCACATTTGAACCTATTTGCTGTCATTTTTACTACAAGGAGTCAGTTAAAGTGCACTGATGGTATCTCGTGGATGTCACTCCTCTCCAGAGGAGTCCTGCACTGTTGGACTGCCGGTCGACCCGGAGCTCTCCCTGTGTTGCTGTAACTCCAGCAGGGACTGGACATGGAGACGCCTGAGAGGCTTCACCTCCTCGACCACTGAAAGGAGAAAACAATAGTCAAAAACAGTCACTGATGCCCCAAAATTGAAGTGTGGGGTGTGTAGAATGCAGCTGAACAGCATCACCTGCTGGCTTCAATAATACTGGTGCATTAAAATCAAATAATATGCTGTACTTTCCAAGATTTCCCACCTTTGTCATAGTGCAACTCGTCCCGGTTTCCGTAAACCACGTACATCTCTAGGAAATTTAGGAGCGCGCCGGTGACGAGGAAGCGGTCGGGGAGGGGAAGGTTTTTGATGTAGCGCATGTCCAGGGCGAAGGGGTTGGAGGGAGAGGGGACAGTGCACAGACACACCAGCTCACTGATGACGTCCCACACACGAATACCTGAAAAACCCAGTAATACAGCAGAAATGCATTTTTTAAAACTTGTACAGTAATAAACATTTGTAAAAGTCTGGCAGTGTATAGTAATCTTTCTAACTGAAGCACCTAGAGCTTTTTCCACAACCCTAATCCACCCCAAACAGTAGTCTCTAAGAAGGTTAAACATCTGCTTCTGATTTAGCTCGTGGAAAATGTTGTAATTATTCAATCTGCGCAGTGAAACAATAGCCCTCTCATGTTTGGATTCCTCACATTGTTTCCATACCTCGCGTCTGCCAGTCCGCGATGGACTTGAGTTTCATGGGCGTGTCCTTGACCATCGAATCGGTGCCTCCGATGTTGACCAGACGCTCGTGATTGGAGCGAATCCAGGCATAAGGGCGTCCATACTTGACGTAGCCGGCCAGTAAAAACAGAGTGCAGTTCACCTCCTGTTGAGGGACAAAGTGGAGGCCGTGTGAGACTGGAGCGAGCAAGTTAGAGGTTGGAGATGTGAGGCTGGCTGAAGGAGCACTCACTGGCACTGCTATCTCTCGTTCACTGGGAGAGGCTGGGAGGAGATGCTCCTCGCTGCTGGGGTCCCTGAGGACAGAGACCAGTGTGTATCACACCAGTTTGAAACAAGGAGATCATATTCATGTGTCCCAGAGAAATAATTTGTAAAGAATGGGCTTTTCCCCCCCAGTCAGTCCTATTTACAGCAATACTAAATTGACAAAATCAGCAAATCTTCTCATTTGACGGGCTGTAATCACAATTTTTCAATGAATTAAAAAAAAAAAAAAAACAATCACTTATTATACTTATCAGTCAATTTTCTACCTATTGATTTTCAACACTATAGAGGCATATTCAGTATTCAAGTGGAACCAAATCTGCATGTCATGCAAGGAAGACACACAAACTTTGTGATTGTTTGGGGGCTTTTTAAGTTATTTATGTCTTCCTGTGGTTGTTTTGCCCCTTATTGTAGTTGTTTTGTGTCTCTTTGCAGTAATATAGCGTCTCTTTGTAGTCATTTTGTGTCTGTTTGCTGTTGTTTTGTGTCTCTTTGTGGCTGTTTTGCATCTCTTTGTAGTCAATTTGTGTCTCTTTGCAGTCGTTTACTGTCTCTTTGTAGTAACTGTGTCTCTTTGTGGTCATTTTGTGTCCCTTAGTGGTCACTTTGTGTCTCTCTGCAGCTGTTTTGCATCTCGTTGTGGTCTTTGTGTTTCTTTGTGGTCATTTTGAGTTTCTTCTTGATACATGTCCCTTTGAGTGACATCTTGTAGGTGAAGGCCAGGGGGGCCCTGACACATTGAGGCCCCTGGGCCTAGGGCCAGTAGGCCCATTCAGTAATCCATCCATGTGCATAGGCTACCGAATTACTATATAGTGGCTTGCTCATCACTTTCACTTACAGTGAATGTAAAACAACCTGTTTTGTTGTTGTCTAACAGGAAGTGATGTTCATGACTGCCAATCAGGATGCTACCACATAACCCTGTTGCCCAACATCAGATTTGAATCCCAATTGCACAATCATCATGAGCCTGAAACTAAACATATATACGTTTTTCTGTTTCCAGACACACATCAATCACCTGACAGCCTGTGGCTGCGTCTTGGTGGATGTATGCGACGGAGGGTCTCGTGGGCCCGGAGGCTCCCCGGGCAGGGGGAGCTGCTCCGGCTGTCCAGGCTGGGCGAGCTGCTGCTGGGGGACACATTGCTGCTGTTACAGCTGCTGCTGGAGGAGTAGGAGGAGGCTCTGGAGACTGCGAAACCTGGGGAGCGCCAACCCTGCAGGACAGGACAGGTGATCACTGATGATGATAAATACATGAGGAAATATGTAGTCTATAGAAGTGAGACACTAACCAGATCCTCGTTAACAACCGTCAGCAGCAACTCCTCCTTCCCTCTTAGCCAAGGCTGGAAGTATTTAAAGCCCTGCAACGCAAACAAGATTAAAGATTACACAGGTAATAGTTTGACCATATTGTTTATAATCTAATGTTCATTCACTGACCTGTAATGATCCAAGTAAAGCCAGGTCACTTAGAAAATGCTGCAGTTTCCTCCTCTGCTCCCTGTCTCGTTTCTATTTACGCAGAGGATGCAAAAGACAAGACACAAATTAGCACTAAAATCCTCCCATCAGCTCCCTCCCAGTCCAGTATCCTAGCAACAACGCCTCCTCGCAGCATCCTGCATCTCTACCAACAATAAAGGCTTCGCTCGTTACAATAAACGACGCATAATAGGGACAATGCACACGTTGAGTGCAGCAAAATGCATTCAAAATGTGTGATTTCTCCATGCTCGATCAAAAGCCTGCAGCTTATACACGACTATGCAGACATGAAGACACATTATGAGGGACGCTGAACTCACACTGCCGCCGCTCATCTTGTACTAAAACTGCAAACGTCGTCTCCTTCACAGGCGATCATGGCGCGTTATATGCTGACACCAAACCCTCACATTGTGCTGTTGACTTGTAGTCCTGGTTAGCCGATGCACAGACAGACAGAGGTGGTGTTGTCTCGGGTGTTGCCTTCCCAATGTTCACTGTCGCAGCATGAGGCTGGTTTGGTGATGGTGATGGGAGGCCCCTAGTGGCCATGTTGGAGAACTACACTTTAAAGTTGAAACATCACTGACCACATAACACTGATCATACACTGATCAATTTAAGATTTTGCTCCCATAACATCTTCTTTACTACTAATGTAAATAAAGCTTCATTCGGTCTATTTGCATCTGTAGATTTCTCCTTAAGTCACCAAAACTTACCATTAGATAATGCCTCATTTGCATATTTAAACATAAAATTTCAGAAACTTGTAATACAAAAAACAAGTGTCTTAATGCAAGTAATCAAATGGGGAAGTCTCACGTTGCTATATATTAGTTTAACACTTTTAAGCTATTCACCTGCAGTGTCCTGCAAAATGGATGCAGTTTTATAATCTATATTTTTAAGGCCGTTTACTCAGATCTCCACCTCAGTAGCTCTTCCATACACCAGACTTTCCAGGTTCATTCCTGTCTCTATACTGAAGTTCATATATCATTCATAGCCTGATTTATAGGACATTTCATTCCTAAATTCATGGATATTTTTTATGGCTGTTGACAGTATTTTCTGATTTGATGGGATATAAAGAGATAAACAAAAATCCCCTCTGACTCTAATATGTCAACAAAATTAAACAAGAATGTTGAACCTGGCTTTATCCAATGTTCAGATTTCTGTTGTGTATAAAAATGTATGCAAATTAGCACAAATCTAGATAAAGATAAAGATAATACCTTTTTATAAGTCACTGATGTAGAGTCAGGAATCCACAGTTTGCTGTTTAACAAATTTATCTTGTATAATCTGTTTGTGTTTCAATCTTAATGGTTTTAATGTTTTTTATGTTCATTTTCATGTGAAGCCCTCGGTGCATATGATGTCTTTACTGTTAAGCACTTTGAGCTGCAGTTATAGTGTGAAAAGCACAAATAAAGTTCATTATTATTTATTTTAAACTAAGCAATGCAGCACATGGTGAACATTTCTGCACACCTGACTGTAGAGTTTTTTTTTGTAGAGATTATTTCTTCAGCAGAAAATATTCCCATGAAAATTGTCAACAGTTAATTGTGGACTATTTATTCCATTCTACACTGTGTTTGGATTTCTCATCCATAATTTATTACAAATATCAGACAAAGTTTACCGCAGTGTTGGTAGACCGGTGTCAGTGAAGTCAGACATTTAACCAAACATGACAAAAATAATCACTTTATTCAGTGTGAGTCAGGGAACAGTGAGAACGCCAACACCCCATCGACGCTTCAGTGCTTCTGAACAAATTAACATCACGTGCAAAAAAGCAAGCATTAATAAATGGTGCAGTAAAGGATCAAATTTTTAAAAATCATTCTGGTATTATGTCTCTATCTTCACAGAAGACAGTTCAGTCTAAAAGTTCCTGGAGGCAAAGTGAACGAAGAAGGTCCTGATCTCTTTGGGCGAGATGGTCACAGTGAAAGCTTCATCTCCGCCACTCCAACACCTTTTGTCGCCTGAGATAAAGAAAACACAAACAACAAGGTATGTAACTGGTATTTCATGAATGTAAGTCTATTTAAATGTAATCAAGTGCCAACTAAGTATTTCTCACTTGTTTTTAAGTTGTCTGCAGTTTTCCACTTCCACCTCTGCAGAGTGGTGATATCCCAGGTTCCTGTGAGAGAACGCTCCTCCAGCTCTTTTACTTCCCCGATGCCCTGCAGGACATCCTGCTCACGCAGGAAATGACCATTGAAAAAGAGAAAAAGATTACCGGTATGTAAATTCTATTAAAATGATAAAAATCCAAGGCGTTCGTCTTGCAATACTGTGACATTTTGGCATTTTTGTTGCACCTTCAAGTTTATGGTGACTGGCTTGGAAAGCTCTGGGTCTTCTCCTTTCTCGAACAGATGCATGATTCTCAACAGGACCCGATCATAGTCTGGCTCCAAGTGCAAGTCCTTCCCTAGATTTATATCATACAAAAAATACACTTCTCAAAATTTAATACCCAGGACAATCAGAGCTATTGAATCTCACAGACCAGCGTTTCTAACAGCTGACCTGAGTTTATGTGGCTGAGGTGAATGTCGTGATCAGAACTGTAGTTCCATCCGGGGATACCGAGGCTGAGCAGGTGGAGGTTGGGCGGCAGGACAACCGAACACATGGGAGGACTTCCTCTGGGTTCCTTCTCCTGCCAGGGCCTCTCTAACACGGGCAAGAGAAAAATAATGTAACTGCTAAAACGCAAAATAAACTTTCAAGGAACTCTTTTTTTGACCACAGGGAACAGGGTCTAAATTAAGTTCAGGGGCCTTTTTACCTCCAAAAAAAGACACTGGACACTAGTAGTTTTTGGAAGTAAAGGGACATTTTCGGGGTGGAGTTTGATGGATGACTGTCGCTGATTGGTCAAACACGCACAGCACCGCTGCTTCCATTGTACTGCTTCATTCATAAAAAGGAAGTACTCTAACTTCTTGGTGGAAACCCGGCAAACGATAAGCACTCACGAGGTTGGTCTATGAGCATGATGACAGGTCTGTGCTGCAGCTCTATTGCCTCTCTCTGGTAGAGCCTGGAGGTGGCGCTGATGGAGCCCAGCATCATCCACAGGGTGGGCCTTACCACCGAGCTGTCGTTGAGGGTCAGGTTGTAGCCGAGGTTCCAGGGCAGGTTGTTCCAAAGCCGGCGATGGAGCATGACCTGAGGGGGAAACACGGGATGTTAACACACGTTTCTGTGTGAGAAAACTCAGAAATGTGTTGCATGCCAGTTGGTACCTCTAGTTGTCCGTTGGCTTGGCTGGACACGCCATGAGCTCGGTCGCTGACGAGCACCAGTCTGCTGAAGTCATCCTCAATGTAGGCTGCCCGAACCATGGGAAAGTAGTTCTGCAAAATGCACAAGATTATTCTATATATTCCAGTATTCTTATAATACCTGTATTTCCTTATAAATCCAGGGACGTACTCTAGCTAAAGTGTTATTAGTGAACTTCCTGTACGTCCTCTCCATCATCTGATAGCCGTTGTCATCTGTGTACAGAGTCCTGTTGTTCTTCAGGGAGGAGCTGGTCCTGAGGACAACCTCAGTGTTCAGATGGAGGGGGCCCAGCGAATAGGTCTGCTCCAGCCTTAGGCACCGTGGTCTGCTTCCAAAGCATTCTGGGACTCGAGTGGTGATGGAGTAAGTGTAGTCTTTATCACTTTCCTCTCTTAGGAGATGCAATATATCAAATAGCAAATGTCACAAATAGGGTTAATTTTACTGCATTACATGTGGTTGAATATACTCACCTGTAGAAGAGCTGCCTGATCTCAGTCATAATCTTCCCCGGGATGATCTCCATCTCCACGGCCTCATAGGCCCGCGCAGCTGACCCGTTAGCGCTGAACATGTAGTTGTCAGAGATGGGCCCTGCTTTTACATCTCCATTTGCGTGGTATTCCCAGAAATCCTGAGACATCCTCACTCTCCTTTTTTCTTGACTGCAAACAATGACACAGAGGAAAAAGGTCAGAGTTACAGTGGCAGAGAGAAAAGCATTTTTATGAGCCACAAATGCGGCATAAGTGGGATGTACAAGTGACAGACAACACTAGAAATGCAACTAAAAATTATATTCATTATTGAATTATCTGCTGATTATTTTCTTGATTAACTGTTGGTCATTAAAGGTTCAGTGTGTAGGATCTGGCGACATCTAGCAGTCTGGTTGCAGATTGCTACCAACTGAAAATCCTCCCAAGTGCCAAGTGTGTAGGAGAACGACAGCGGCTGACACGAAAACACGAATGGCCTTCTCTAGAGTGTTTGGTTTGTCCATTCTGGGCTACTGTAGAAACATGGCATCAGCTCTGTGAAGAGGACCTGCTCTCTATGTAGATATAAATGGCTCATTCGAAGCTAATGAAAACACGATTCTTATTTTTTCATGACTGTATACTAAAGAAAACATACTTATTCATATTATATTCTATGTATGCCAATAGATCCCTCTAAATGTTACACATGGTTCCTGTAAAGAGTCAGAAAATAGTGAACTATGGCTAGTTACTGACTTTTTCAAATTGCGTGTATTTTTGTATTATTTTCTTTTTTTCTTCTCATTTTTTTTGTTTACTGTCTAAGAGACAGAAGAAGCTTAAACCAGTGGTTTTTGCTTAGATAACAAGCGTGTCATTTCTGTAAATGACACTTAAACTACCCCTTATTTATAACGTATATATTACTTAAGTATATCTGCACACATAATCTGTAAATTCTTACAGATAAGTGATGCTGTGCAGTAGATTTGTATCCTGGTCAAACATCAGCTTGTAACATTTGCTCAGAACAGGCAGGAGCCTCCTCCCTGTTTTCAGTGAGTCCCGGACGTTGCGTCTCTCAAATGAAACCCCTTTAGCTTCATACGTCCAGCCACACTTGAAACTCCCAGAGCATCGCTTCTCTGAGAACTTAATCAGGTATTTCCTGTGCTGAAGGCCTCCAAGCTCCACCACAATGAAAAGATCGTAGGTAACACTGGACTGTGCCGACCTCTGGATCTGTAACAGACAAATCTTCATTATAGTATACAGTATATGATTGTCTCATCTTTTTGCTCTTCTCTACTTAAAGTTACATAGTTCAGACAACGTGTAAACATTTTATTTGTCCGTTTTCATTAAAAACAATAGCTACCTGCGCAGGTACAGGTTGTCCATCATCGTCAAAGACGGCTGCAGTGGGGAAGGTTACAGTGATGTTGATGATGGTGGTGGTGTTCCATGCTAATGGATTGTAAACGATGACATGTTGCTCCAAAACATGAACACCTGACATGAGGAGATGAGGAGCCAGTGTTAGCATTTAGCTCAAAGCACAAATGATAGCGTGCTTATGTAAGCTCTCGCAAAATGTTTTACACCTTTCTTGTGGTAGCGGCTGCCGAGGATGCTGGGTACGTCAAGGTTGTGAGGCAGCAGGAAAAGTGCAGCCAGGAGCTCCTCCACTCCCATCATGGCCTGCATGAGATGCTGCAGATACATGTCCGCCACCTTAGGAGACTCAGTGCCAGTGATACCATCATGGTGCTGGACCTAAAAACACCACCAGTAAATAACATTTTCTTGAACGTGAATGGACAACATTTGCTTTACTTTGTGTTCAAGGAGTCATATATTTTGACCTCTGAGACAGCCCAGCGAAGCGCCCTCAGTTTATCCAGAGCCCAGTCCTTAGCTACAGGTCCGCCAGGGAAGCTGATTCGGTACCGAGTGAAAAGAGTCTCCGCTGCGTGCAGCTGGGAGCTGGCCTGTCGTGCCACTCCTTTCAGAACATTTCTGGAGGCGTAAAACCCTGTCCATGTCTGGTGTGGTTCTAGGAGATAATAGATAGATAGATAGATAGATAGATAGATGAACTTTATTAATCCCAAGGGAACTTATCTTTCAGTTACATCCCGTCCAAGAACATAAAAAACAGTGACACATAACAGGGGGACAGGAGCGGGAGGACTGAAGGTCGCCGCCTCAACAGCGCCCCATTTTCTTAGATGAGAAAAGGGAGAACAAGGGGAAAGGAGAAGAGGGAAAAAAAGCATCTCCCAGACTAGGCTCCTGTAGGGGGGCACAGTGTGGGATCTGGAAAAAACATCTCTGCACATAGCAACATGATAAGACATTACAACAAAACTCAAGGACTTGCACATGTGGGAGGGGGAAGGGCGTTGGGGAGGGGAGGTAGAAGAAAATTGTGTTTGTCTCATACTTTCATATATGTTTTAGGATACAGATTCTCACCAGTGGAATATGGAAGAAAATCTTCACTCCCACGGAGATCCCAGACCAGATTTGTTTCGTAGATGGCTTGGAAGTATTCACTAAGAGTGGCATACTGAACCGTCACCCCAAACTCTTCGCTGTTTTCGTTGATGTACTTCATTAGTGGATCCATGTTGTTGAATTGGACAGATGAGTTGTAGAACTGTTTGTCGCAGCCCTGAAACACAAGGATAGTGCAGGGTATTTTAGTTGTAGTGTGTTAGGTACACAGAGAAACAGGAGTTTGTCGAAGAAAAAGTTTAAAAATTGATGCTTTGACACTGAATTAAAAGGATTTTCTGTTTCCTCACCCACGGCCAGAGCACATGGTTCGTCCTAAACCATGCCGCCCTCTGCTTGATGTTCTCCACCATAGTCTTGGCGTAGGCGTGTACGGTCTCCTTGGTGACGGGCAGGCTCATGTTGGGGTAAACTCCGTTTTTAGGGGGATCAGGGAACAGGGCAACCCCGTTCCAATAGAAACCAGAGCTAAAACACAAGAACATGTTTCCTTTTGATCAAGTCTGCCTATTCAATAATACAAATATTATAAATATGGATATGGAATTATGGTGAAATTTTAGTAGGTCAAGAGTTCAAGGCACTTTTGCCAATAAACATGAACTACCTGTTGGAGAATGGCAAGTGGGATGGGGTGCAATAGCTAAACTGGTCCATAGTATGAGTGAAGATCTGCTGCTTCTCTTTCAGAGAGGGAGAACCTCTCCATACAAACTGTAGTTTCTGTACATAAAAAATAGATTATCAGCATGCTATGACTATATAGTACCATTTTAAGGTCAGATTGACAATGGCAATTTACTTTTCTGATGAGTGTATAAGAACAGCTCCAAAAGAAGTGTGTTCTTTGGGTCATCAGTGTGATCCATGCTGACATTTTTACAATTTTAAAATAGTGTTCCCTTCAGTGATGGCCGTAGTAGTACCTTGTTTTTCTGCATGGTGTCCTTGAGGTCATAATCAATGCGGGAAATGAGGTGGGCATTGAACCCAGCCAGGGCAAAGAGCACAGGCGTGGTTCCAGAGGCTCCAAATGGATCCACGTGCCAGGAGAACTGAGGTCGCACCCCGAACGTCTCGTAGAGGAAACCGTGTCCCTCTGAGACAGCACATAGAAACAAAGTCTGCTACATATCTCTGTTTCTTTCATTTACAGGGGCAGGGATATGTGTTGCAGTACCTGTCATTTGTAGTATCTCATCGTCTAGATCGGTCACAGCCTCGTCGTGCATCACTTGGCCCCCGAGGATGAACTCAAGCCGACCCTCTTTGACAAGCTGTCGTACCTAGAGAGCCAACCAAGCCACAATATTTAGTGTATTTAAAGGGTCAGTCCAACACTTTTTTCATGGGAAGAATGACTGTAAAAATAGGTTGTCAGCCAGGATATCTTCCAATCTGAGGAGTATCCCTTTAAGATAATTCAGTATTTAGGTAATGTCAGCACAGTGTATTGGCCCATTATGTGTCCTTACTTGTTTCTTATGGGAGACTGTGGCCACAGTATCCCACCACAGTCGAAAGAACTCCTGCTCCACAGCGATGAACCTACGGTCTTTAGCCTTTGACAGCTCCTCAGTCACACTGGTGTACACATTGGCTGCATAAGCGTGCATACTCTCCTACACATGATGTAAAATGAAAAATACACACATTCATCGACAATATATGGACAATAGTGGTTTGGTGACAGGAAACAGGCTGTACACAATATGATTGTCAAGTTTAACACCTTATAAATAAGAAACCAACCTGAATAGTGTACACCCAGCCAACATCCATGTGACTGTGGGGAATTACAAACGTTTGAATTGGCTTTTTTTGTCCTGCTGAGTCAGCGCAGCAAAGAAAAAACACAACAGCGGCTAAAAATCTCATCGTTTTTAGCCCGTGAAACGCGTTAAATAACTTTCAAATCATGAAACGTTCACCCAGACTTCCTTATTATTGTTGTGCTGCGTCATGTGACGCTGACGTCGACGTCGGTACGGAAGCCCAGAAGACGCAAATTGGCTTGACGCGCTTTTCTTAACGCGTGTGTTTGGTGACCTTTAAACCGGAAATAGTTATTGTAAACACTGCGTACACTTGGAGGTGAGAGTATCACCAGATGCAACATTAAAATGTCTAAAAATCAGAGAATAGCACTGATTTTTGGAGGGTTTATAACGGCAGTTGCCGCTGCGTTTTACCCCATATTTTACTACCCACTGACGCATAAAGAAGAGTACAGTAAGTACCTAACTTTCCTATTACAGTATTTTACTAATGTTATTTTGATATGCTGTTGTTAGCACTGTGCTATTTCTTTCCAGTTAGAGCTTAGCTAAATGTCGCTTTACCTGGCGAAAACTAAGCTAGTACCTTTATCTAGCTAGGAGACGCTAACTAGCTAGCTAGCTAATTAGCTAACCTGTTTATGTCACTTGCTCAGACACATTGATTTAACATAATGAACTTAGAGGTATTGTGTTCCCAAAACAAATAACTAAGGCTTCCAGAAACGTGAAAGGGCAAAACATCAGTTTACATAAACTGTTAAGCTAAATGTGGCCAAAGTTATGTCTGTCCACCTAGACTGTAGCTAGCTAGACAGACACCCAGAGGTTTCCTTTCCACTTTTCCAAAACCATTAACATGTAAACCACCTAAGACAAAGAGAGAGTGATGCCAGGAAAAGTAATTTAGCTAAATACTTGTGGTTTCACTGTATGTCTTTGTACAGCCACTCCACTTATTGGACAGTCTTTTTAGTCTGAGCTAGTTCTGGCCAGCTCAGATGGAAAGCTACAGTCAGGAGACATACAGTACAGATTGGATAAACCTCTTCCAGTGATAGTGCAGACAAAAGAGACAAATAAAGCCGTGATGTGAAAATCTTCAGATTTTGACTATATAAATTTCCTGACAATACTGTACTGTTCTCTCTTGGTTAGGAGATGTCCAAAAGATAAACCGGGCAGGAGTCAACCAGGCAGATGTTCAACCCGTCGGTAAGAGCAAATGTTTCAATCTACACAACAGGTATGTTATATACCTGATGAAGGTTGTGTAGACACTGTGTAGATATTTCATATATGAATGTATCAGGATTAAGTGAGAAAATGTGCTGCTTATTTAATCAGTTTTTGCAATCAGTCAGAAAGTATTGGACTTTATGTAATGGGGTATTAATGTCATTTATTTACAAAGACATAAGCATACATCTATCGATGGGCTGGCGCAAAGCAGTTCTTTTTCCTTTGCCAACTACAATAACCTGTGGCCGACTTTAAGCGGGATTACACAGCATTTTTATTCCTTCTCCCGTGTCCCACGTATTGATCTTCTCTAGTTTTCAAAAGTCAAACAACTGCAGGACAGACGCTTTTCTAAAATAAGGCTTTTATCCAAAGGTTGTGAAGAAAGCAGGGGAGGCTGTCATTAATTAGTTAGTCAAATGCAGGTTAACCTGTCTTTGCTGTGTTACAGCCAACAGGAAAAATTCACAAGTTATATAGGATTAGGTGGAATATGATGGAAACTACCACAAGGAAAAGGAAATGAAGACATGGAAAGTACTTATGTCCAGGTGAAGCTGGTGGAAGGTGATTCTCAGAGAGTTTCTTTGCAAAATTAGTTATTTTTCAACCAGGGGACAAAGGATAGAGATGCTACGAGCAAAGGGGCAGAATGGAAATGTTTATTTTTCAAGTTAGATAGACATTATATCTACCACTCAGCATTAGTAATGTGTCCCACATTTTCCCATAGGTGTAGTAAGAGGAGTTACCACTCTATGATGTGTAATCTAGTGTCAGTGGTGTATTGTTGCATGCTGACACTTAATTTTGCTTTATTTAATTTTTTTTATCTAAAGGTGTGAAGATATGGTCTGATCCATTCAAGCCTGCAGGAAAATGACAGCCAGCGACCGCTGATCCTTCACTAATTCCACTAATGCTGTTGAAGGTTTTGAACAACAAACTCCTGTTTGATGAGTGATTGGTGTGCGCATGAGTGAATGCTTCCCAGATTGTGTTTTTTGGTTACGTGATTCCTTAAATCCTATGAATAAAAGTTTAAAGCACTTATATCTAAATTGTTATTCTTTAAATGACCTAATCTAATTTTGGATAATATATTTTGATGGCAGACAAAAAAGAAACAATTAGTACAAAGTGCAATGGGCATGAGACAAGTAGCACAAGTTAAGCTTTCTACCACAGTTCACTTCTCATCTAAATGTGCTCTTTTGTCCACAAGGGGGCGCTCCATGCCCATCTGTTGCTACTAAAGACACTGGACTGTGAAATGTTTTGTTTGTGCATCATAGACATTTTGGAAAAACGTTTCTGTTTCCAAAAGCCTTGCTCTGGTATGCAGCCTGTGGAAATTATAATAAAATACAGTGGTTTGTTTACCCATCCCATTCACAAGAATCTATTTTGACATTTGATTTTGATTTAGTTCATAAATGAGTCCTAAAAACGGTTCAGCAGACGAGGGACAATGTCCAGTAATGTGCAGTATCATTTTTCCAAAATGGAAATAGTAGAGGGGGAGTTATACCAGGACACATCACTCTGTATTATCATTTCTCTGTCACAGACACAGGGTTTAGCTGCTGCTCCGCTGCTTTAAATGGCATGTGACTCTAGCTGGGTTTTGCCCATAGGCTGAAAGGACGAGGCAGAGCTCCGTGGTCGTTGTCTTGTTCAAAATCCTCCCCGATGCGATCCAGACTCCCTTTACGAGTCCATGGGTGCTGTAAAAGCAGAGAATTCCAAAACTACAATTTTTTTCCCTGTACTTTTGTGGTTTCCTGACATTGACCAGCATCCCCTTTCAGAGTTTGGTCCATCAAAGTCCTTTTGGAGGGAAGATAGATTAAGAAACAGCTAAAGCATGTGTTTATGGTCCTTCAGAGATGGTGCATTTTTAAAGCTGCCCTTAAATCTTTCACAGTCCCCGATGTAGCCTCTACTTTCGGACGTTTAGGACCCGTTCGTGAGGCCCGCTGCCAGCAGAACTGACTGCACAGGCCAGCAGCGGCCACTCTCCTTCTCAACCCCCCAATCAACAAGCCCCATTGTTTATGAGAGGTTGTTATTGTTGGGCTGCATTCAGAAACAAGAGAAAACTCAAGAGCCCGGCTGTGCAGAGGCGTCCAAAGTAAAGAGAGCAAGGGGTGAGGGGGTGGTTAAGGAAAAACGAAAAGCAGAAATTCCTCTCATTCCCCGCTGGTGTTTTCCAGATTCCTCAAGCGACAGCTTCTCGGCTGCGTGAGTGAAGTAAGCAACCAGAGGGGAAATTGAAGCGAACGGCGAGAGGAAGAGAACCACATTCTTGAGGGGACGCGTCACCTACACACAGAATAGAGAGACACTCAATCTCTGTTACTTCGCCTGGCAAAGTATGTAACAGGTTGTGCAGCATGGCCTTCAGCTTTTTGGGCTTGCTCGGCCATGAATCAGTGTTTGAATGACTGTGACACCGTGACATTTCATTTCGAACTTGATTCTTACGTCTGTCTATTCAGAAGCAGGCCTCAAGTCTGCACCAGGCTTTTATGGCTCTGTGTTGTTGAGTCCTCTTTTTGTGGCCCTTGTCCCATTCAGCTGAATATGTAGATAGACACCCATCACTATAAAACATTCAATAGGGTCAGAGCGCGCTATAAACCAACATGAACTCAACAATGTCGCCTCTGCAGCACTTTTACTATCCCTCTATTAACCCATCACACAAATCTCCCCCAGCTATTGAGGCGGTTTTCAGAGTGGTGGCACATCGTCGCTCCGAGCAGTTTGTTAGGTGTGTGTTGAAGAGCGGTAGATAATTGGCCATGGTTTCTAAGTAATTGCCATGGGAGCAAGGGTTGACAGACAGGCCACGGGGTTGGAGGAACAGCAGAGAGCGTTCGCGAGGAGGTGGGATGTAAAATGCGAGCCGAGCGAACGCCTCACTCGAGTCAAGTGTGGGAAATAGAAACAGAAAATAAGTGAACAAAAACAAGAACTGTGGAGAGATATAAAGAGCCTCTTGATGACAGAGAACTGTGGCATTTCTGTTTGAAGTGTTACAGTTAAGGAGGATTTCTTGTTTTTTTTATATCTACTTGCAAATGACACAATTAATGAATGAATGCATGCTCTCATGTAAAGGGGAATATCCTCACATTCATAACCCTGAGGCAGCAGCTTTATTTCTTAGATTTATGGATCAATGTTGTTATACATTGCCCTCTTAAAGGAATAGTGTGTAACATTTCAGTGATCTATTGAAAAAAACTGAATATAATTTCATAACTATGTTTTCATTAGTGTATAATCACCTGAAAATATGAATTGTGTTTTTGTTCATATCTACATATAGGGCCTCTTCACTGAGTCCACCATGTTTCTACAGTAGCCCAGAACGGACAAACCAAGCACTGGCCACCGTAGTTCTGCGGCACGCGTGTGAAACTGCAGTAACGTGAGCCGCAGGGTGCAAAAACCGTGATACAGCCAGCTGCCATCTGACTTCCGTTGCACTTGAAGTAGTCTTATTATGGTAATTATGGCCTCTTAGCAAGGCGAATGGTGTAACCACGGTTTTGGCGGCTCATGTTACTGCAGTCTTGGAAAGGGAGGAGTGAGCGGAGAGGTTCTCAGTCGGTTGCAATCTGTAACCATTCCACTAGATGCCACCAAATCCTACACGCTGTACCTTTAAGAAATAAAAGGCAGTAATCTCTGGATTGACTTATAGCTTATAGCATAGATGATTCAAAGCAATGAAAGTCAATATAAACATGAAACACAGTCCTTAAAGGGGTCATTCAGAGCTTAAACTCCCACATCAGTATCTCCACATAAGAACCACAGAATACAAAGCAGACAAATATCCATATATCCTTATACAATCATCATTTACAAAAGAATACAGATGTGCATTCCTCAAACATAAGAAACGCAAAGGCTTACTCTAAGTATATACTATTTGTTAGTACACAGAGAGTACATGATCCAGTTTAAAGCACCAGGATTTTCAAAAACAAAGTAACAGGAGTGTAAAAATGAACAAAAAACAAATATTCCACATGTTCAAACATGTAGGCTCTGTTCGAAATTTCATACCATGTACTACATACCCAATATGTGTACTATTGCTCTCACTTTTGTGTGAATAAACAGTAGTATGTATCATTTGGGACGCATGTCGCTGTAATTTACGTCACTACTTCCAGAGTTGTAAAAATGTAACTAAGTACATTTACTCCAGTCATGTCAATTTTGAGATACTTGTACTTGACTTGAGTATTTCTATTGTCTATATGCCACTTTATACTTCTACTTCACTACATTACAGAGGTAAATATTGTTTCCACTATATTTACTTGACAGTTACTTTTTAAATGATCAGATTATATGATATGATACTATACTACTAATCTACCCAGTAGTATACAGCGTATCCTTTATGTATTTATGAGTGATATAAACAGAAAAATATAATGTTCTAGGATAATACAACACTTTGAAAGGAGCCAGTCTGCATAATGAGTACCGGTACTTTCACTTTTCATATTTTCTTTACATTTTGTTGATAAAACTTGTACTTTTACCCAAGTAACATTTTCGAATTCAAGACTTTTATTTGAAATGTAGTTGTGTTTTAGGCTAAGGTATTCTTTCACCTTAGCAAAAAATCAGAGTACTTCTTCCACCACTACTGATTTAAGATGTGTAACCATGGTAACCCTACCAACCTCCTGTGACCAAACGATGATGTGTGAGAATCACAAAGTAATAAATTTTAAAACTACATCACGCCTAGCAAAGTGAAATCTTATATTTACACTTAAATTGAAGCTTTGTTGATGTTACAGAGATGTCCGTCAAAGTCTGCTATGAACGTTGTCTTCACTGCTGCATTGCATTTTGGGATATTTATGCCACTGTAGTGTCCAGCATTGCATACAGTAATATTTCACCAGAAATTTGCTGTCTTAGCATTTGAAAGTCAGTGAAATCACTTCCCTTTTAAACAGTTTCTCACACATGCAGTAGTACTCGACCCATAAACAGACTGGAGTCCTTCTTTACGGTGTAAAAGTAGGTCCCTCAAAACCTAATACAGTACAGTATGGATGCACTCCGCTGTGTATATATCAGTAAAGCAATGACTGCTTTTCACCAAAGATGTCGCCAAAAAATAAAAGAGAGTTTATCACAAAACGCACACACACACGCAGTTGGTTTTCTCCCAATAAAACAAGCAAGAGTCTACATTTCACATTTCCAATGCGCTGCTTAGCCTTGTATAACAATGTACCGGAGTGCTGTCCACATTCTTGGGTCAGCAGGCGCACGGCTGTGGAAACAGATAGTATAAGTCTGAAGCAACGTCTAGGAAAAAAAGGCTCCGGCCAGGCTCGCAGCAGGCAGGCGAGGCGAGCTGCCCCAGTGACAGTGTGGTCTGGAGCGAGCTAGAGTTACATTTAGTGAGTCCTGTGTCATTCAGGAAAGCGAAGAAGTTCAGCTAAGAGGAACCCAGTATCCCCTGGAGGCTAAACTGTGGTTGGGGAACTTACTGGAACTCCAAACATCGTGTGTGTGCTTTTGTATTATGTTCATATTTGCCTGAAGCAGCACCACGAATAGATAATTATGGTTTGTTTTAGGTTGCATCTCCGCTGCCCAGTCGTGGAGGCATTACAGTTCATTGCTGTGTTGTGTGTCAGTTCGTAGTCGAAGAAGCCGTGTGCATAGAGTGGACAAAGGGCAGATGACGCAATGATGGTTTGTCGGCTCTCTCCTTCATGTTGGCCGGCGTTATTTAGACTCTTACAGGAACTCACAGTCATAAACAGTCTATAATAGCTGTTTGGCGACCCAGCAATGCACGTGTGAAAACATGTTTTTGCCTCTTAAAGTCAGTTTTTAGCCGAGCTCATTATAAACATCCGTCTAGTAATTAAGAGGTAACATGGTAATTATCACAGTATTTAGCATAGTGATTAGCACAATTCTTGTTTTCTTTATAGAAGTGACACATTACTGCTGGTGCTGAGCAGTCCTTGCTGTTTTAGATTAGCATGCTAATATGTTTTTAGCCATGCATAAAGCCAGACAGAGGAGACGCTCTGTGGAGCCCTAGGACTTTATAACGCACAAATCCTGTGTGTGGAATATTTTCACATCACAGAGGTTTTTTGTGAAATGTTTCATGAACTTTGGTACTCACACAACTCCCTGTAGCGATGCCTTAATTTTTCATCTAGCACCAGCATCATGTCAAACATTTAAAGGATCAGCGTGTAACATGGATCTATTTGTAGAAATGGAATATAATATTCATAATTATGTTTTCTGTAGTGTACAATCACTTGAAACCAAGAGTCCTTGTTTTCGTTACCTTAGAATGAGCCACTGATGTCTACGTACGGAGCGGGTCCTCATCACCAAGCCAGCCGCCATGTTTCTACAGTAGCCCAGAATGGACAAACCAAACACCGGCTCTAGATAGGATCATTCACGTTTTCACGTCCGCCACTGTAGTTCTCCTACTCGCTTGGCACATGGGAAAAGCTTCAGCTGGTTGCAATCGACAACAACAATCTCACTGCTAGATGCTACCAGATCCTACACACTGCGCCTTTAATTTGTCCAGTATTGGTTTACTACAATAATGACATTACTGTCAGCTTCAGAGCTGTACGTTATGTTTTGTGCTCATTTGCAAACGTTACCATGCTGACATGCTAAACTAAGATATGGGTAACATTACCGTTGTGTTCCAAATCACGTAGTTTTTCTTTATACTTCTAATGCATACTGCAGCGGCCCTGAAAAAATATATACTGCTGCATGCAGTGTGCATACAGTTGGGACAAACTACTTCTGCATTACATTGCGCTTTGATCCTCTTGCTCATATATTGGCTGTGCAGGGGGTTGTGGGTCAGAATAGCCAGAAAAGCATGCTGGCTTGTATGCAGTAAAATACAATCAGATATAGTAGGATATCCTGGTATTTTTGGCATCCTGCATTTGACATTCTGTGTACTGGGACATACTAGATCTTTTCCTTCATACAAAGTAGTATGGTAGCATGGGTACTGGAACACATAGTACACTTGCTATGCATCAGCATGTTGGCATTGTGACTGTGAGCATGTTAGCATGCTGATGTTAGCTTTTAGCAGCCCCACTGAGCTACAAACGTGGCTGTAGACAATTAGCGTTTTTTTGCGCTTGCACTTGGTAATTATCACAGGAGAAATGGAAAAGATGAATGTTGGGAGTTTATCACATAGCGTACAGTATTTTTTTATCATTCTTTGTTATTGTCTACACTTTTTTTTTTTGCCTTGTATACCAAAGAATCATTGATACACAGATCTCTATCTGTTGCTCTTACAGCAGCAAAAGCAGGATTTTCAGCCTGTTTGTCATCACGTTTTTTTATTTCCTACATAAAATGTTGGCAGTAGAAAGAGATACAATTATATAAAGTAAATAACGACAAAACAGACCATACAGAAATAAACAAAACACATTAAATGAACACCAAGTGGTTATGGCTAAACTCACTGTGGCCTCCTTTCTTCACAGCTCTTCGGGCAGCCAGTGAGTGTGATTAAGCAACACCTCTGAATAAGGTAGGAAATTTTCAAATATGGCTTGAAGCGTGCCAAAAGCCTGCCACTTGGCTCATGTCCACATGTGGATCTGTAGAGGAAATGTTTAAGCAATTAGTTGGAGTTCAAGGTCGGAAAAAATTATTTCCTCCATCTTTTTTCAATGGGGAGGAAAATCTTTGTTATGGACAGACCTCATCGTGCCGACCATCTTTTCCTTTTTTAACGTGTTGTCCCATGTTCCACTGATTCTGTGGAACCAAAATGTCGAAACCACAATTACATTTAACTCGGGACTGTTTGATTAACAGAGTCCTGCAAACCACACTCGCATGCATGCACGCTCTGATTGAAATATTATTGTCACCCCTACTAAACACACGCCATTACAGCATCGCCGTCTCGTGTGAGCCTCGACCGTCAATCACGTTATATAGCAGGTTTCCGTTTTACAGTCCCATTATAATCTTAAAAATTTCTTATGCACTAAAATAGCAGGGTGGCTGTTGATTTAGGCAGGGTTACTGACAAAGAGGGCCAGGGCTGTAAGCAATCATGCTGCTCTTCCAAACCTCTCGGAAAGGCTAAGAAAAGAGGGGAGCAGAGAGTGATTTATAAGGCACCTTAATACTTGACACGTTCATTCGTGAAAATAAGTCTGTGGCCTTTCAAAGCCATCGCTTACATTAAAAAAACATGGAAAGCTCTTTTAAACAGCTTTTTTTTTTATACTCGGTGGGCCAGTTTTCATTCATATTTCCTGGCACAGCGCTTTACGCCCCCTCAGTCTGAGAGACTGTATCAAAAATAAACAGTTTAACCCCAAGGCAGCATTTCAAAATGATACTGTAGTGAACAATACGGAAGGCATGAGATTTCACAGAGCTGTTTAACAGCAGGTAAAGCCGTAAAGCTTGATAAAAAGGTGTAATATTATGATCTAATATGACATCCTGAGTCATATTATATCTTGTTTTAGTTGGGCTCAGTGTACAAAGTGGGCTGAATGATTCATAGTGTTGAAAATACTCGCAATACCCTGCTATTTTCAGGCAGCTAGATGAACTGCGTCCTGTTATTAGTGGTTTACGCACAGAGCAAATTAATTCGATAAGTCAAACCTGTATTCTATGGCACAACAGCAGCTGCATAGAATGAAATGGCTTTAATGGATATTTAGCATGCACAATGGTGAGTCATATTCAGTGTGTATTTTCATTTTAGTGTAAATTGCGTGTGGGTGAGTGAAGACGGTGTGCCGCTGTGTTCCTCGTGGGTTTTCATTAGGGCCTTGTAGATGACAGCAGAATATATGACTTGGCTTCGGACGGGAATTCGGGGAAAGTCATGGAATTTTGGACGCCTTGACGGAACACAGGCTGTCCGCTGTTGGCTCGTTCCCCGCCGAGGAGGAGGAGTAATCCTCTTGCAGTGTGTGTTTGTGTGTGTGCTGGTGGGCCTTAAGGACATCTTCAGGGAGCTGACCCAGAACAATGACAGGTTTACAGCACAGCACCAGGCAGGCGGACTCACATGTGGCTAAAATCAAACGGAGACCGGGACTGCTCTGAGCGCTAGAGCAGATTTGACACAACCGGATCGTCCAGATGATTAGTAACTCTGGTAATCTGTATTTCTGCCCATCCAGGGAATCAACGGTATCTGCTCAATGCATCTACCTTCCTCACATAGTCAAAGGGGCTCTTAAGTAGAAAATCCATGAGGAATCACTCAGTCTCTTGTATTTTGGAACAACTGCAGTTGAGATTGTTTGCTGATGAGCAACTTGCAAAGTTTTCAACAACTCCTTTATAATTTCTTCTGGCAAATCTTGCTGATATGATTCACATTATTGCTTTCAGAGCTGGAGACTTGAGACAAGTTTAAGTCCCAAAAATGGGGACTTGACTTGGACCTGACTGCTAAGACTTGTCTTACTTGAGACTTGAGACCTGAATTGGACTCGTCTCAAATGACTGATGACTTGATGTGGACTTGTCTTGAATGAATTGTGATGTTAATTTGACTTGACTTCGAGACATCTATATGACTTGTATTTAAAGACTTGACACTTGGCCCAAAACTTGATATTGCAAGACTTGAGACCTGATTTGGACTTATATCAAATTACTTGTGACTTGACTTGGACTCGTCTCAAATTAATTGTGATGTAAATTAAATGATCAAACTTAAGACATGGTTTAAGACTTGTACTTAAAGACTGGATACTTGACTTGGCTCACATCTCGGTATTGCAAGACTTGAGACCTGAATTGGACTTGTCTCAAATCACTTGTGATTTATCGGGGACTTGTCTTCACTTAATTGTGATTTGAATTGGACTTGACTTTGAGATTTGTTCAGGACTTGTACATAAGGACTTGAGACTTGACTTGAAACTTGCCATTACAAGACTTGAGACTTGACTTGAAGTCTAAGCTGTGAAAGACGTCATAACATCTGAAGTTTAAGATTGTGGAAATCGTATTATTGTCTTCTTCTGAACAGCTTTAAAGCCTTGGAAAGGATTTTCTTTCCACAACTGCTCAAGAACTTCATTATTTCCTACGTTTGTTTGCCTCGGCTGTACATGCAACATAGGGTCAAAAATAAACCGTGGTCATGTCGTGTGCATAACCCTAAACCTAACCACAAGATTAAATAGCACCCATATGCACTGATGTCAGTAGGAAATTTGCAAAAACGATTGAATTGCATGCATAAACCTCATCCTCATATTCTGTCCTGAAGGGTATACTTCTGCTAGTTAATGCGATCCACACGAGAAAGCCACCCTGACTTGAAAGCAGAATCGTATCCCACCTGAGCTACAAATGATCTCTCCCTTTGGGCTATGAGCTTACTTTGTGGTCTCCCCTTTTTCCTGCTCCCTGCTCTCCTCATCCATCCATCCCTCCAGTGCTGCTCCATTCGGAGAGAGAGAACAAACCACATGTTTCAGGGAGGAATCCTGCCTGGGCAGCATCCCAGACCAAAGTACCTCCAGCTCTCCTGCCCCATGGCATCACTTAGCTCTACCCTGTCATTAAGAACAGGGTTGGATGATTTGTGTTGGAACGCAGCCCTTTGTTTGAGTAGGATGGGCACAGAAAGAGAAAGACAGGGAGCAGGAAAGAGGGGGGGATAGAGGAATGATGTAATCTCAGGTCGATGCTGGAAGCCGGCCGGGACCTGCGGTGGTAGGAATAGTGTTGTCTTTGGGCTTTGGTGCAGGAAAAGAGATGGAATGATGTGGAATATGGGGAACAAGAGTGTAACTTGGTGTGTATCTGGATGAGTAAATACAGTATGTCTATTTCCTTTGTTTTGTGCTGTGCACGAAGCTTGTGTGTGGGTTTGTGGAAGAGTGCGAAGGCATGTGGTCGGAAAAATATAGGCTGTTTTATGTTGCGTTCGCTCTTTGTTTCAGTGTTTCTTTAGTGGGTGGATGGTTGAATGAATCATTTGGACAGAGGCTGAGGTATCAGAAAGAGTGGTTTGGCTTGGGGGTGAGGAGGGGGCGGGGACGAGAGAGAAGGAAAACCAACTTGTACTTGTGGCTTCTGGATTCCTAATGCACACTACTGCACTGTGATGTCTGTCTCGCTCGCGCTACCTACAGTATGTTGTGTGGAGCATATCAGATACACCACAGAGAGCAAGGACCGAAAGTAATAAGCCAAAGCAGCCACGTGATTAATAAAGGGCTAATTAAAACACAATGCATGGCGAAAAATACGCTATAAATACATACATACAAGCCAAGGTATATACAGGCTACCCAAACTCCTGTCTGAACAGGTGAGTCTTTAACTGACTTTAAAAAAAAGAATCTACCATCTGATACAAAAATCTGCTATCTGCTACAGACAACTACAGTCTGGTATATACTGTACCTCTGTAGTCTACTACAGACAACTACAGTCTGGTATATACCTCTGTAGTCTGGTACAGACAACAACAGTCTGGTATATATCTCTGTTGTCTGGTACAGACAACTGCAGTCTGGTATATACCTCTGTAGTCTGCTACAGACAACTACAGTCTGGTATATACCTCTGTAGTCTGGTACAGACAACTGCAGTCTGGTATATACTGTACCTCTGTAGTCTACTACAGACAACTGCAGTCTAATACAGACATCAACAGTCTAGTACATGAATCTATATGGTCTGGTACAAACAGACAGCATACCCACTGGTACAGACATGTACCATCTGGTACAGACCTCTAGCATGTGGTACAGAAAGCTACAGTCTAATACAGCAGAGGCAATTTTCTACGTACAGTGGTCTACAGCAGAAACTGTTTTCTACATACTGTCATCCACAAAAGAGACTATTTTCTATGCACCTTAGTCTCCAGCGGAGGCGATTTTCTACATAAAGTGGTCTACAATAGAGATGATTTTCTATGCACAGTGGTCCATAGCCAACAGTATACTACAGCCAACTACACTCTGGTAAATACCTCTTCTTTTTAGTACAGATATTTACCGTGTGCTACAGACATCTATTGTCTAGTACAGACAACTACAGTCTCGCACAGACAACTGCAGTCTGGCATAGACATCTACCCACTAGTAAGGACATATACCATATGGAACAGACATCTAGTAAGTAACATTTATTTATATTATTTATACATATCTGTACAGACATCTACCATCTACTATAGACCTCTACAGACTGGTACAGTCAACAACTGTCTGGTACAGACATCTCCCATCTGTAACAGCCATCTACTGTCTGAAACAGACATATACCGTTTGCTACAGACATCTCCCATCTGGTACAGACTTCTCTCATCCGGACCAGACTTCTACAATTTGGTAGAGATAACTACCATCTGGTACAGACCTCTGCAGTCTGGTACAGATATATGCCTTCTGGTGCAGACCTCTATAATGTGGTACAGATCTCTACCATCTGGTACAGACATTCCCAGTCTGGCACAGATATTTCCCATATAGTAGTATAGTAAGGACATCTACCATCTGCTAGAGACAACCACTGTCTGGTGCACTATCAGTCTGGCACAAACATCTCCCGTCTGGTATTAAAAAAAACTACAGTCTGGTACAGACAACTACCGTTTGGTACAGACCCTACCGTCGGATACAGACCTCCGCAGTCTGGTAGAAACAACTGCTGTCTGGTAAAGACCACCTTTTTGCGTTTGCTCTCTCTCTAGGCAGTAGACTAGGCACACCAGGTTCCACTCACCTCATCAACCTCTCTATCAAGCCTGGTCTTCACTCCACTACATTGCCAGATAATTTCGTCTTGTTCAGCAGTGCTCTGCTTGTTTTTTCCTCCAGTGTTTCTACAATGCGTCGTTCTCTTGTGCTGCACATCCTTTTGTACTCACATGTGTTTGTACGATGCTCATCGTGTGTACTTTGCTGTCAGTAACCGTGCCTTCAGTGACTGACTTTTCCATGAGCTCAGCCCTCGTGTCGCCTCTGAGAATCCACTTTCCCCTCGTCTGTGATTCTTCTACAAGCAAGCCAACTACAGTGGCACAGACAACTACCGTGTGATACAGACATCTCCTGTCTGGCAAAGACATCTCCCATCTGATACAGACAACTACAGTCTGCTGCAGACATCTACCATGTGGTACAGACATCCACAGTCTGGTACAGACCTCCGCAGTCTTGCACAGACAACAGAGAGAAGCTACAGCCCAAGAAACTGGGTATATTTCTTTGGTTGCCCTCAGGGCCACCCATTACCTCCCCCAGGCTGCCTCCATCTGCAGGCTTCCCTTGACTGTGCTCACAAGCAGATCTACCTCTTGCAAAGGGAGCTACACGACCTGGCGAATTATAAGAGGGAATCTGTGGAGGAAAGGGATTGCTTTTGCCACAGAGTACAGAGTGGCAACCTGATAATAAGCAGGCTAGCCTGAGCTTCTGGAAATCAAGGAGAGGGAGTTCCAAGAATGACACAGCAAGAGCCTCAAGACCAGCACAAAGTACCGTATGAGTTGGAAATCTCCCTGTTAAAGAAAAGTCCTCCATTCCAGGAGGAAAAGATGGATGTCGCCCAGCGCCTGTGCAAGCAGGAGCACCAAGAGATGGCAGCAAGTCACAGCCCAAAAACATTCACTATATGACAAATACTTAAACAAAAATACATATCAAAAAAGTTCAGTGTGTCTCCCTGTCTGAATAAGAGTATGAATAGATTATAGTATCTCATGGTGACCGTGAAGTAGAAGTACTGGTATGCATCATCAAATATATCCTTGTTAATTTATGATTTAAACAACACTGAAGCCATTCAATAAAATCAATTTTACATTACGATGATCCAAATAATATGATTATCGAATACAAGAGTTGGTTCTGTAACAGACATTGACATGTTTACTTTTTCAAAATATTCTGCTTTTTGTCCTTATTCCAAAAAAGACAATATTCCTACCAAGGAAAAATGAAATGGCTAAAGCCTCTTGTGCCATTTTGCATCTTTGCTTCAAAATCTGATTTTTTTTTTTTTCTCGCCAAAAGTTTGGAGAATTTTAGGGGTCAGGCTCACGGACTATGTACAAATTTAAAGGACTGCCCGGATTCCATGTCACTGAAATTATCCCTGACATAATTGTATGTAACAAATAAATTTATTATGTTGATGTTTATTTCCTTGTTATGAGGAATAACAGTTTTTATGAGACCACATAAGCCATGCTAGCGGCTCTGTGAGGGTGTACTCAGGAAAGGTGCTAAGCTAAATGGTAACGTCCACATACTAACATGGTTGCGATGCTAACATGCTGATGTTTAGCAGGTTTACAATGTTCAGAATCGTAGTTTAGCATGTTAGCATGCAAAGATTTTCTCACCGTCACTAAACACAAAGCGCAGCTGAGGCTGATGGGAATGTTGTTGGTTAAATTAATGAAACTGAATGTCTGACCTGATGATGGCGCTAGATGGAAACAGTTGTCACGGTTTATTCAGAGGTGGACATGTAGTGGTTGAGACATTTCACTGTGTTTGAGTTTGGTTTTCTGGTGGTATGTAACGGTTTTCAGCGGTATCTCTGATTCAGATGACTCAGCGTTCTTGGATGCATCACAGGACAGTTTACAAAATATCAAAGGTGATGATGAGGTTAGCTTTGACGAAGAAGAGGAAGGTAAAACGGGCAAGTCAGGGCACTCCTAGAAGCACTTGCATGTAAAAGTACTTTGAGCAATATGCACAAAAGATACACAACTAGTTCTGCATTCAAAACCTTATGTAAGTAAAATGATCTATGTATTGCCAACAAAATGTACTTAAAGTATCAAAACTAAAAGTACTCATTGTGCAGAAAATGGTCCCTGAAGAAAACATCTCAACATGATGATTATGTACCAAAACATTTATATATGTTTTCCCCTGAGTTCAAGATGAGTTATCAAACACATTTGTGTGATTTATTTTGTCCACCCCATTTATATCAATGAGGGTAGGCTGAATATACAGAAGCGCTGTCAATATAACACAACTCAGTTCAACAGCAACACAAATTACGTCCTCCAAAATGAGGTTGAATCAACACCTCACTGCAACAGTTTCAACCCAAACTGAATATTATAACTGTTATCAGGAGGATTTAATGCAGAACTGCGTTCATGTTAGCTAGGTGTACCTAATAAACTGGACACTGAGTGTATTTCTCATACTCATTGATAAAAGGATATGATATTATTTATGTTGACTGTCAGTTATGTGATATCAGTCATCTTCTCCACCAGTAGCTGGACTGGTGTTGCATGTGGTGCATTGTGGGATACACTGCTCTGAATACGTCTCCTAAGTGTCTCAAGTGTGGGTTAAGTGGTATGTTGTTCAGACGTGGCACTCACTTTCTTACAACCTGGTGACATTTGAACGTGAACTGAAATGCTCAAGACCTTAAGTTTGGGTAGTGATTAAGTACAATATGTTAGTGCTAATATAATAATTTGCTAATATCTGAGAATGCAGCAAACATTGTTAAAAGGAAATAAGACAGGAAACACAAAAAGACAAACCCTCTCGTTAGCTAAACTGAAGAGGAAATGGATTGGAAAAACAAAATTATTACTCAAACTGTCTGTTGTACATTTTTGTAAGCAATAGAAATAATATCCAAAACTACAAAAATGAGACCCAAATTGTAATAAACTAAAATGACGATATTATCAGAATTGCTATTTTCCTGTTGAATACTGGTTTGTTTTCTTTTTCAGTCCTCAAAATTATTATTATATATTATAACTTTTGACAGGCCAACAGCCACTAAGTACCACTATATAAAGCAGAGAACTAGGAGGAGTTACAGGATGAGAATGATGAAGTTGTTTGACTGAGATATACTTTATAAAATACCACTCCAACAGTGTTAAACTTTTAGTATTTTTACACTTTATATTATGTTTCCCCTGCAGTTACTTGTAGCATTCACAGTGGAAACCCACGTGTCCTCTACATTAAGATGATGCATCTTTTGACTCTCAGCCATCTTTTAAAGCGAGCAATCAGATCAACCGTAAATGGGCCGCAGACTATGGCTGATGGGCGCCTCGATCTTTAATGGCTTCGAGGTGAAACACCTCCTCACTCTGAAGTACAAGAACTTTTTAATCGACCGTGTACTTTTCACTTTACTTCTATTCAGACATTTGTTAAGCTATTCCACTAAGCCGATAGTTGCATATGCACTCTTCACATATTAACACATGCATTTCAATGTAGAGCGGTAAGGAAGTGGACTTGCTGAGCACTCGGGATGTTATTTCACATATTTATTGCAACTTTTATTATCTCTGCCTCCAATAATATTTAGATGGAAGGGGACTGATAGGAGCAAAGTTCCAATAACAGAGATTAAGTGCTCCGGGGGGGAGATTGTGCAGCGTTTTTGAGGAGAGAGGCATCTGCCTAAGTAAACTCAGCCCAACACTGAGGAATTGCGCTGTGGAACGTGGTGGTGTAACCGGAGCGCGGGTTTGGGAATAGCCCAAGGGAACTGGGCTCAGTTTTCCAAAAGCCTCTATCTCCTGCGATATGTAGTGTGATTTGAGGAGAGGCGAGGATTGTGTGTGTGTAACAGGGGAAGTGGACGGAGGGCTTACAGAACGGCTAAGTCAGGAAAACAAGTCTCAGGAAACCCTATACCTCACTCTGGCACCAACACAGACGTTCTTTCTTTCTCTTCCTCTGTCTCACTCCCTCTTTCTTTCTCTCTCAGCAGCTCCTGTCTTGCTGTATCTCTCTTTTCCCTCTCCGCCTGCCTGTACTGGAGAAAAGAGGAGTGAAAGCAACAGCAGTTAGAGCAACAACTGAACAAAAGCCACCCTTGACACTCGGTGCTGTTCAGGAAACAGTGGTGACCTTGTTGGGAGCTGAAACCTTCTCATAGCAAGAACCTCTGCTGATTTTTGGTGCTTCTTTGAGAAATATCTACATTTTCATCTTCAAGAGAAAACTAAATTATTAAGACACAAGCTCAGATTATATCCTCAGTGTGTGTGTGAAACGTATAGCTCGTAGTGAGAGGCCATTATCACCAAACCAGGCTGTTCTCATACACCGGTCGTAGCTACGTATATCTACGAAAAGTAATGCACTGTAATTCATGTATATCCTAAAAAATCAATGTGTATGTAATCAATGTAATCGTGAACCAGGAAATATAAAGCGTGACACACACTGCATAAGGATGAGGTCGCCCAGGAGACCGATGTTCGTACCACGTGTGAAACCAGAAGTCAGTGTTGATTTATTTGTCATGCAACTTCCACACTTACGTTACGCCTCCTCCGTTGTTATTTTAACCCAAACCACAAACTTTTCCTAAACCTCCTAAAGTAGTTTTCTGTGAAGACAAAAGTTTATTTTGAAAAGACTGTATGTAATGAGCATAAAAAAACAAAGAATAACTTTTCGGTGGGGCTGCGCATTAAACGATTATTGTGTCACATTTTGTTTCGCGGTGACTCTCATTTTGACTTGTGTTATACTGTAAATCAAGTGCTTTACAGTGGTGCACTTCCGCCACACCTGTTGAAAAACTGAATGAAGCCCTGTATTTTGAACACAAACAAAAATGCTTTTTTAGGTTTAGGCAACAAAACTGCAACTTCTTTAGGTTAAGGCAAAAACAACATTTGATTAAGTTTAAGGAAAAACATTGTGTTTTAGGTTAAAATAACTAAAAACACAAAGACCAACCTCCTCCCCTTGTGGACTCACACATTGTCTATACTACGGCATCTGACTTGGGAATCTAGGGTTGATCCACCATGCGAATAGATGATAAAACCTACTAGTGGGTGCAGTAGGTGCCTATTGACCCACATCTATGGGGCTTATAGCGACTGATAACGCCTATTAATAGCTCATGGACTAAATTTAACAGTCTAATTGGCTGGGCAATGTCTGTAATCCAGCTGACCCATCTTGAAACATGGACGCCATGTCGTTTACATGCTTCATGGGTTGAGACTTGTTTTGCAGAGGCATCACCATTGTTTACCAGAGCACACAGTTCTTAATAGATCTAGCCTCCTAACTTTGCTTTCATAGTGCACCAGATTGATGCATTTAACTTTAAAAATGTAAGCTACAAAATCTTCTTTTAAAATGCATAATGTTTCAAAAGTCAATAATTGTGCTTAATAATCATGATCTCTACATTAAAATAGATAAATAACTGTGATTATGATTTTTGCCAGAATCAAGCAGCCCTACATTTGATAAGCTAGCATACGATCCGTTGTATGTTCGCGATTAGCTGGTGAACATAATGGAGCATTAAGTAGCTGAACAGTCAGATATTTCCCTCAGGAGTTGGTGGAGACCAAAACAGAGCAAAAAGAAGAATGAATATTGGACTTAGATTCACAACAGTAAATAAATGCTAATGTTGCTCCATAATAAGCATGTAAATAAGCAAGATTTTTACATTTAAGGATGATAGCATGTCAGTGTCTTGTACATGGCTTGTTTGCACGGATCCCAAGTGACGACACTACGGAAAATCAAGGCAAATAAATTAGTTATTGCAGGTTTAACAATACACAATGGACAAGGTTTTTGCTGCTGAACAGGATTCTGACCTCTATTTGGTTCAAATTTAGTTCAACTATGTCTTTTTCTTTTTCTCTAATTCCCTGTCTCATTTCTTTCTCTGTCTTGCATACAAGTTCTCTCATCTCTCTGTCAGTTCAATTAAAAGATGCTTCATGTCCTCAAACCACTAATGTATATCACATTAGCTATCTGTCTTTGTCTGTCTTTGTCTCGTTGCCTCTCAAGCACTAACACTTCCCCTGCCTGCACTCCTTTATCTTATCCCTTTTCCACTATCCCTAAAGCCCTTGTCTGTCTCTGTCACCCCCTTTTCCTTTTTCAAAAACACTTTCCACTGCTTTTCCACTCGTTTCTCTATCTTTTGTCTCCCCTCTCTCTTTCCACATCTCTGGACCCCTCGCTGCACTTCCCACAACAAGCACACCTACTTATAACACATCCCAGTCATAGTCATCTTTCCTCCCCTCCTTCCATTTCTTCGCTGCCATCTTTTCAGCCTCTACCTTATCACCCTGCCCTCTCTTTTCTCTCCCTCTCCTACCCTTTATATCCTTCCCTCTCCAGCTCTCTCCGTGTCCTCGGTGTGTCTGTGGGGGCAGCGAGTGGTCAGGCCTGCCTGCAGGCATCAGCAGCACAGGGCCACTGCCTCGGGCTGTGTGTGTTAGTGTGTGTCTGCGCTATGCTGATTGGCAACATGCCCAGACCCACCTCCTGTGGTGAAACCCACTCCTTTTCTTCTTAGCAGTCTGGACCGCTGCCCGGACTGACCCTCACAAACACACATATACAGGCATGCAAACACATTCACAGATAACCTGACGAGGACACAGATGTGACACGTTAATACACACAGTAACACACACCGATACGTCTCATGAATATCCAGAAAGCAGAAAATCACCTCTTCTATATCTCTACCTCTGTGAACCATACATGTTTGTTTTGCCTCCTCTTGTAGATATGCATTGTGGCTACAGTGTGTGTGTATGCATATCACACAATGGGTCTGACTTCCACCTACACCCATTCTACAAATTGATGTGTATATCATTCAATTTAGGATGTTTGCATTAGATCAAATTGTATACACAATAAACTATAAAGGAAAGCGCCACCCTCAAAGTGTTACTTTATGATTAAGTGTTTTATAGTATACCTTCTTTCAGTTTTTTTTTTTACCTTGAAAACAACAGTTGAGAAAGGAATCTCACCACGAGGTCCATTTAGTAGCTGCTTTGGAGCTTTCAGTCACATCATATGATCATCATCAGCAGATGGAGTTTGCCCAGGCGGCAACCTCTGGGTTCTGAAAAGTGAAGTCAATGCTGAAGTGCCTTAAACTTGCTTTCTTTCTAACAGCCAGCAGGGGGCGACTCCTCTGGTTGCAAAAAGAAGTCTGATTGTATAGAAGTCTATGAGAAAATGAGCCTAAACATGAGTTTATGGACTCAATCATTAGTCAAGTCTTCTTCAATACAGCATGATGTTAATTTAGTAAATTATGGTCCCATTTAGTCAAATAGACCATAAAACAGGCGATGCTTTAGGGCGTGGCTACTTTGTGATCGACAGGTTGCTACCACAGTGTTGTCCAGTCTGGGTGTTGTCTGTGTTTTCACAGTGTGTTTTCAGTTCATGAAAGTTAATTGTAACATTCTGGTCAACCTAAAAATGTCTCATTCAGCATTTGGTTGTACTAAGCTCCACCATGTTGTGTCATTTCTGGTCGCAAAAAAACAAGATGGCGACGGCCAAAAACCAAGATGGCGATGAGCAAAATGCCACACTCGAGGTTTCAAAAAAGTAGTCCACAAACCAATGGGTGACGTCACGGTGACTATGTCCACTTCTTATATACAATCTGAGTTTATCCAGCTGTTGTAGATTTCTATTTTTTTGGCGTAAAATCTGAAGCTTTATGTTTAAAAAACATCACAAAAACCACATGAAACCATCTTAAAACATACATATTTGACAAAAGGACAAAAGGACAAAAAGACGTAAGAATCAAAGTGCTAAGTTCTTGTGTATTTATTGAAGATTTAGTAAAAGAGTTGGCACTATGGCACACCAAGTCTTCTTCCTGACAGCAGAGGTTCATATTCAGAGAAGAGGGAGATGTTGTTGCTTGTTTCATAATGACTGACTGCTTGTACAGGCTCTGTGTGGGCTCACAGCCTTTCTTCCCTATTACCTTCATAGCTGTTTGTGCATGCTGGTATGCCTGCTTTCCAGTTGCACTGTTAGGTTGCCAAACCATGCTGTAATTCCCTGTCTAATGACGCTCTCTAGGACTGAAAACATTAACATGACCTAGCTGCTCACTCTCTCCATACAGCCTCAGTCGCCTTATATTGTATTCCTTCGTCCCTTTTTAGATTTATTGTGAAATAAACTTAAAAAGGGTCAAATTGTTACATCAAAAAGATTACATCTGTGTGTGCTACGGGTCATAAAAGTTCTATATGCAGAGGACAAAACTGTCCCAGTAACAGGATTTTATTTCTCTCATCAAACAACTAGAAGTTAATAGGACCAACATGTCAGTTTTGGAAAACAGAATAGACATGAATCTTTACGGATATTAGTGTTTGAATGTTTTCCAGAGAGCGCATCATTGTTTTACCAGCCTACACCCATCATAACGCAAAGTGAAACCACAGTTAAATATAATATAATACATCATGACATTTATTTAGCTGTACAAAAACACAGAGTGGATGGAATAGTCACCATTTTTTATGTTTTCCCTAAGGAACAGCATGTCATACACGCCACGCTGTTTTCACTGGGAATGATGAAGACATTTCTATTTTTCTATTCTGCTCTATATGTATCGTATTAATTTAACAAAGTGCATTGAATAGTTATAGTCAGATCCAGGGTCTGAAATTAACCCTTTTCATCACCTGCCACTGTCACAGGTCACTTTTGTCAGCCACCTCTGAAATCTAGGTAAAATATTAAAACTGTAAACACTGAGTCAGTGGTACCGTAGAATTAAAGGATATATCATGTAACCTGAATCCATTACTATATTTAATGTAGGCTTTTTATTGCTTTCTAAAAATATTTCGTAATATAAGGAAAACCTGTCCGTCATGGTGGCAGATGACCTGAAAGTTTTACCTGCCACAGCCAACATTTACCCTGTATTTGGTAGGTGGCAGGTGCTAATTTCATTCCCTGGTCAGATCTACAGTATTTGTGCCATAGATGGGACAGCGATATTAAGAATGTGTTAATTTATGCATTCACACATCAGCATTTTTTTCTTTTGCCAGCTCTCCTTCCTGCATTTAGCAGCATAAACTGCTATTAACTTGGATTATGTGTTTAACTTCTTCTATTTATCTAATATTATAGTTTGCTCTTGGTTTATAAAGTGTGCCGCTCTACTGACAGTGGGCCATGTTTGTGACTGGTCATATGCGTGAATGTGCTCATAGCCAGACTGAGAAACCCAGGGTTGACTTACCGTGCTGACAATCACCGTCGTAGGACCATTTAGTGGGATGGCGGAGAAGAACTCGCGTCATAGTACAGGCCTTGAGTCTCTGATGGCTGCCATGTTTTTACAGTAGCGTCGAATGGACAAACCAGTTTAGCGTCAGCTACGTAGTTCCTGCAAGCTTGACACCCAGGAGAAGTTTCTGTTGACCTCACCACTAGAGGTCGCCAAATCCTACACAGTGCACCTTTAAATATGTTACTGTGAGAGATTAGGAAGAAGGTATTGTCAAATAGTATTTTTTAAGAAATAAACATAAAAGTCAGCCCTCCCTTTTCATGCTGTCGCTTAACATTTAATATTTAGCTGAGAAAAGTTTGCTGTGACATACTGTATCTGTGGAAATAAGAACTTTACTGCACCAAATTAAAACTGACCCTTAATGTAAATGTTTTTGACAACCTTAGAGTGGATTTTTGTAAAAGTCAACAGCGATGACTTTAAACTGGAATCATGGGAGGAGCAGTTGGTGTTTTATCAGTCCTCTGGCACATCTTGCACAGCCGTGTCACTCTTTCCATGTCATGGTCAGCTAGCGTGTGGCTGCTGGCCTCCGCACTCTCATATCTTCTCCTTGAGGCCTTCGAGCCAGACTCTAAAACGTGAAAAGCTGTGTTATTTATTCTCGCTGTCTGTTGCGGTCTTGGTGTCGCATTCCATCTTTTTTTTTTCCTTTTCCTCATGTCCCCATCTTTTAATAAGTCCCTTCTCTATTAATGACTCCCCACTCGACTCATTTATAACTCATTAGAGTAACAGATACAAGAGTAATAGATAGAAAGACTGATAATATTGAGAGCTACCACAATTTGTCCCAGATCCTTTCCCCAGATGTAATGCAAACGAAGGCCAGCGCCAGGCCAATAGCAACCCCGGCCGCTTGTTCCCTGACACTTGGATGCCAGCTCCTCTGTGGTTTCAGCCAATGAGCTCACCCCTATTGAAAATAACAGCAGTGACATCACTGTTTTGGCTCATCGCAGCTCCCACCCAGTCAGGAGTCAGAGGTAACCCGCAGAGAAGGCAGGAAGAGGCTAAAAATGAACGGAAAGAAAAAGAGAAAGGGGAAAAAGACGGGAAGATGGTTTTTATTTAAAGGTAATAAGTTTGGTTTATAGTCCGAATAAGGAGAGGGTGAGGCCGGATTCAGTACAGACAACGGAGACACATTATAAACGTATATAAATAGATACATATTTTGTGTTGGCCTCAGCCGTGTTTTGGCTTCATCTTCGTCTGTGTCTACAACATTTAACTTCTGGTTTTGTTTCCGCGAGGTTTTGTCTTAACCGTTATACAAGTATTCTGTCTCTTTTTTTTTCCCTTGAGGTCATCAGCTGATGTACCAGCTGGTGTTAACGACACGTTGATCTCCTGACCTTTCAACTTTGACCTCTGCAAGACCCCCCCCCCCCCAAAGCACACACTAATTTCCGATTTAATGGCCAGTAAGCCTCGTTCATACCACCTGACACATATTTACGAGGATATAAGAACACAAGCCCACAAGAAATAAAATCTAAGTAGCTTCTCTTTCTGTTGTCTGGATGAATTGTCTGCACAACGATATGGGATAAAGGCCTGTTTAACCCCAAAGGACCAGTGTGTAGCATTTAGGGGAATCTATTAGCAGAAAAACAATAATATTCATAACTATGTTTTCTTTAGTGTATAATCACCTGAAAATAAGAAGCAGTGTGTTTTCATTGGAATGAGCCCTTCATATCTCCATGCGGAGCACATCCTCATCACAGATCCGGCCACCATGTTTGTATAGTCAAAGAATGGACAAACCAAACCTTGGCTCTAGGGCTATTCACGTTTTCTTATTGGCCTCCATATTTCTCCGACATGCTTGGCACATGGGAGAAGTTTCAGTGGGTTACAGTCTGCAACTTCTCTGCAAGATGCTGCCGAATCCTAGACCTAGACCTAGTAGATCTATGCTAGCAGGTAGTAGTAGAGTAATCAATAGTTCCGTTCGCACAGAGATGCCACAATACTTCCGTGAAGAAGATCCATTGTTATGTCATCTTTGCTTTTTCACACTGGACTAAACAAAGGCGGTGCTGTGTGACTTTAGATAACAAGCCGGCATTGTGGGAGCAAAAGAGGCATGACGTTAAACACAACAGCATCGGCGTCTAGTGTGCGTGTAGTCCCGCCGTTCCGGTCACATAGACATTGATTCTGTGACCACTGGTGCCTTCAAATGGGCTCGTGTTTATCGTGAGATGAGTCCATATGAACGCCCCTCTCATGTTGTATTCACGACCTTGTAAGTGGAAAGTTTCTGAGGCTCCGAGTTCACGAGTTGTGATGTGTTTGTTGATGTTGTCAGAAATGGCAACGCCCAAGAAAATTCAGTTATCAGTACATAATAACTTTATATATTGTAGTTTTAGTCGTTTATTGTTTATCTTCTCAAAGTTATGTCTGAGGAAAATGGTGATAGTCCCATTTTGATTTTCCATTTACATTTCCGGCATAGTGTTACCCACTTGCTAGCTTGCCAAATTGTTAGCCTCTGCGGCTTCTAGACACCGACAGTAATGCTATTATTGCCGTTGCTTAGCAGTGGTGATTTTCACGACTTCACCACTTGAACGTCATGCGTATCGTGTACACAACTTCCCATGTTGTAAACACAAGTTCACGACATTCATTTGAAGGCACCATGCCTCCACTGCCTCAGTGGCGGAACAATTTTGTCCCCCCTTTCCGTCTTCATACCGTTCATGCAGAATAAGGGTACAACAGTCCTTCCTTGAATAGGCAATATGAATATTTTACAGTTTAGTAATCAGGTGATCCCACTTCAATTCCTGCTTATTCCATCGGAGTGCAGCAAGACATTTAAATACCTTTTTTCCCAAGCGCTTTTTTGACTTTGGGATCCTCCAAAATGAGAAAATACTGTTATATTTTGTGAGGAGCATTACTTAGTTTTTGTTTGTTTATTTGTTGTTGTTGTTTTGCATTTAATATGATCAGTAAAGCTCATTGTGAGACCTCAAATCTGGTTTGTAGGTTTTTATATAGCTGACGTCTGAGAAGAAGCTACTGTATGTACAAAAATGTATCATCTGCATAGAGATGATGGTTTGCAAGTTTTACAGAGGAACGGATAACTGTAACGTATGAAAAGCAGAGACCCTAAAACAGACCCCTAAAAAATGCCTTATGTAATCAGTCGTAAGTAATCAAAAAATACACCATCAACAAATATGAGACTGTCTACCACAATATTACTGTCTGCAACTACAGCATCAGTCATTTCAGCAAATGCCCCAAAATGACATGTTTACATTGAAGTGATGAAGGCCTCTGGCAGCTGTTGTAGTTATGACAGGAGCAGATGAGGAAGTCAGGTGATAAGTCAACAAAACATCAGACTTTGATACAGGAGACCACTATTTGTTTCTTGTTTCAAGGTGCTATCAGTCAGCGTTCGTATCCTAACCTTAACCATGTGTTCAATATTGTCACCATGACAATGAAGCTCTCCTAAATATAGCGAAGTAGTCATTTTAGTCCAAACCACGATGCTTCCCTACACTTAACCAAGTCATTTTGGTACTTAAACCTAACTTTAACTATAGCATTATCACATCATAAAACTGATTTGGTGATAGGGGTATAAGGTTTAGTTTAGTTTGGAGAGACGAGAAAAGTATTTAAAGGAAATGATGCTGAGAAAGAAAGAGAATGAAATGATTTAGTGATGCCCTCAACTTTTATCATAGCAGCTACTGGGTTAAAACTAGAACCACATTCAGTCACACTGTCTCACCTCGTTGAGAGGATGGGGACAATATTCGGTCTGTGAACATTTTTCCAAGACGTCCGCCGTCGTGATTTGAATCGCCAACCCTTTTGTGGTCACAACCTCACTTCATTAACCTTGAGAGGGTTAGTGTCACCCTCTCCTCCCTGTGATGTCATGTTCGGTGATGGGGCTCGGGAGGGGGGCTCAGAGGGAATCTGTTTGTGTGTGTGTGTGTGTGTGTGTGTGTGTGTGTGTGTGTGTGTGTGTGTGTGTGGACTGGGTGGTGGAAGGGAAGAGGAAAACGAGGGGGATCCTATTTGTTTGTTTTGCCCTCCAGACGTGTCCGAGAGCAGATTAAGGGATTTAGCTTGGGGGGGGCACAGGAGGGACTTAAACTCCTCACCCATCTACATCCCTGGTTGATGAATACACACACAAACACACACTGAAGAGGTCAAAGAAATCAAGAAGTGTTTTTTTTTTTTTTGTTTAAGATAAAAGCGACGGCAGTGAGAGATAATTGGACGGATGGTTGGATGGATGGATGGATGGATGGATAGTGGAGGGGACAAGAAGACAGAAAGTCATGTGTTGACACAGTGATACCTCTTTCTGCCGTCTGATCTTCTTTGTTTTAGTGCTAATCCCAAACCTTAAGCACCAACAGAATTAGGGACCCAAAATCTTGTAGCTTTGCCAGGTCTCGCACGCAATGGCTGTCTGAGAGAACAGGAACTCCACTGTTAGCAAGCAGAAGCATTCTGCACTGCTCTACGGCGCGGAAACAAATAGTTGCTTTTATTTTGGCGGGATCTGAAATTATTACGCATTTACAGCTTTTTTAAGTAGTTGAGTACTGGAGTGTTTTCATGTGGTGGTACTTCATTCTTTTTCCACCTTTCAAAGGGCATACAAAACATATAAAAACACATCTGAAATAGGTTGCACTTAAACTACCAATAGATGGTACCGTCAGATCGGGTCATGTTTACCATGTTCGCGAGAAGAGTCCATACGAACGCCCCCCTCTTCAGGTATTCCCAACCTCGTAAGTGGAAAGTTTCTGAAAGCTCAGAGGTGTGACGAGTTTGTTGACATTTTCAGAAAGGGCGGAGGCCGTGGAAATAAATTTTTTGGTGCATAATAAGTTAATATAGTCAGTTTTAGTTTTTCTTTGTAATTTTGTACGTGGAAGGAAAATGTTGATATTCCCAAAGGGCTCATCCTTTTCCTCTGTCATTATGCCTTTGTATTTCCTGCATTATGTTATCCACTTGCAAGCTTGTTAAATTGTTTGTCTCTGACAGCGACAGTAACGTTAATCTCGTTGTTGCTTAGCAGCGGTGTTCTCATGACACTTGAACGACAATTTCCATGTTGTAAACACAAGCTCATGAGATCCATTTGAAGCCTTCAAGAACATAAAGTAGGTAGTAATAGTTCAGCGCACGTTGGTCGAAGCCAATAATATATAGTAATCGCAGTTATAATTTTACTTTTGATAATTAATGTACATTTTTCTAAAACTTCTAGACTTTTTGTAGTACAATTTTGATTGCAGGACTTCTTGAGATTTTTTTACTCACTTCACTTGCTTTAAATTTTTACATTGTGGTATTATATTTAATAAAAGGTCTGGTGGTTTTCCCACCACTAGAAACAAGCAATTTCATTTTTTTTTCAAATAATTTATTAATGGTTTATCATGCAAAATAAAGAAAATCATTAGAAAAAAAAATCCATAATTTCCCGGAGCCCAAGGTGACATCTCCAGATTGCATTTTTTTGTCTGACTAAAATCTATTATATTTACTGTGAGATAATCTGATGCTTAGGTGCTTTTGCATAATAAATGATCAAATACATAACTGTACATTAAAAAATATCAAAAGTATTTTTCAGAAATTTAAGCTAAAACCTTCTAATTAATACTAAACATTTCAAGCTGATTTTTAGCTTCTTTTTTTCTTTTTAGCTTCTTTTTTTTTTTTTTTAACCACAATTGGAAGTGAACACCACCAACACCTCCTAACACCAGCCTGCCACGCGCACATGGGTGTGTGTGTGTGTAATTTTGGTGGGGTTAAGAGGAAGGAGGTGGGATCAGGGTGGGGTTGAAGGGGGGGTGGCAAACTGCAAACAAACGAATGAACGCCAAGCTCAAATTCAACCGCAGGTCGGCAAGGCTGGGCCCGGGGCCTACCGTGGTGTGGCTCTTTTGTAATGTATATCAAGTTCACCAAGGGCCTTTTCATCTGACAGGCCATTGTTAAAGGGAGGCTAGCCGGCGTTCTACTCCCCTCTTAACCCCACCCACCCGACACGGGAGCAGGTTGGCTTGCAATTGTTTTATGGAAATGCACGCGGGCCTGGCCGGGTGTCTGCCAGGCGAGGACGGAGGGGGGGGGGTAGTGTGTCTCTCTATGTGTGTGTGTGGGTGGGTTGGCGGGGGGGTGGATGTGACGCCGACCCCAGCAAACGCCCCTGACCCTGAGCAGATGGCGAGGCAGGGTCTCTCCACTGAGCCAGAATTAATAGCGTGTGCCATGTCACATTGTCTGAGACGGGCCTGCTGAAAGATCCCCCCCCCCCCGCCTCCCACTTCTATCCGGATTTTTGCACCCCTCCCTCCCCCATCTCTCTCTCTCTCACCCACCTTTCTTCAACAGCTCCTTTGCCATTTCTCTCTGCTTCTTGCCCCTCTTTCCCCTTCTTCTGGCCCTTTTTACCTCCCATACATCGCATCACTTGCCCCCCCATCCCCCACTACATCCACAATCTCCTCCAGCTTCCCCACAGAGTGCTTACTCTTCCAGGCACTCGTTTGCTCATTCAGTCACTCATTCACTCGCTCACTTATTCACGTGTGCCTCATTCATCCTTCTTTTTAACAGACACTCATTCACAGGTTTGCCCACTCGCCGAGGCTTTATTGCAGGACAATTAAGGCACCTGCGTTTCTAAAGCTCCCCCGCTGAATGCCTGCCACCCCATTTCCTCACCCGTCTGTTCACACTACTACTACTGTTCACTCGCTCACACGTTCTTGTATCCAGCCTTGCTCACTCGCTCATGTACAGAATTGCTGGCTCAGCCCAATCGCTCCGTGTCACTCCAGTCACGCCACGTAAATGCAGAGAAATCTGAAAACACGCCTTTTTTGTTGGTCATCCACAGAAAGCTTTTTCAAACATGCTCCCCAAAGTGGATCCATTTGAAAGTCCTGGTCTCACATTGCAGTGTGAATGGGGAGTTTTTGTCAAGAGGCGATTTATGATTGTCATGTGATGCATTTTTGAGTTTTTCTGGTGCATATTCTTGCAAAATCGATGAAAAGCCACTTGGCGGAAATGGTGCAAAAGTGCAGGTGCAGGCTCAAGTGGCCTGCACATGGCCAAAAATGGGATTTCTGATTTCAATGTGGAATAATCTTTAATAAAATGAACACAAATCACCACTTTTTTCATTTTATTTGCATTTGTCAGGATATGACCTTACCTAACTTCGTTATACCTCGTGTAAATCCAATTTTTTACATAATTTTTAATTGTTGCCAAAAATTCCTTACATGAGGTCAACTTGTGATAAACATTTTCAGCCACATCTTGTTGTCTTTATCAGCAGAAGGAGTTTGCTCGGGTGTCATGGTGGTGCATACAACTGTTTTCAAGGTCAACCTCCATGCTCTACCTTTTAGTTTAATGTAGGAAGTAGAAAAGATTTTAACCCATAATCAAGAAAAATAAGTAGATAAATCAGTTTCAAGAGAAAAGGGAGACAAATGGTAAAATGAGGATGCCAGAGAAAACTTTGTCAATAAGTAAAATTGTTTCAGTGTCAGCTAAACTAAACATTTAAAGGTTGTCTCTACCATATTCAGAGCATTGATATAGCAGTAAACAACTATTTGCTATGTAAAGATACAGAGGAATAATGTCCACCTCAGCAGAGAATGAAGTCGCTCTTCCTCTATGTGTGTTGTAATCTCAGCTTCTCTGTGCTTTGTTGGCATGCTTTTAGTGCATGTGAGCATGTCCCGCTAGTGAGCTCACGGCCACCGCTCTACACCTCACTCCTACAGCAGTTACAGCTGATAATGCCGTCCTGTCTGATGGTGTCAATATGGAAGCGTAGCACTCGCCCTCCGGATCCCCCCAGGTGAACACTGTTATCTCTGTCAGCACTTTTGCCCTTGTTTGCACTGTTATCACTGTTCACACCTGTGACCCGCTGGCTTGTGGTTGCCATGTTGGGAGCTGTTTAGAGCCAATAGAAATGCTCCTAATCCTGTAGTTAGCACCTTTAAATGGGTCTACATGCTGGCAGCCCTGTGAGGTTGTACTACTAGCTGAGCTTAATGCTAATGTCAGAATACTAACATGTCCACAAGTGGAGTGTAGAGTGCTCCAGGGATGACATATTTTTGTAGGCCAACCAGGAAGTTAGCATTGCCCTGGGTTCTCTCGACATAAAGCTCATGGGATTTTTCCATTGGGTTATGGATTATTGCAGAATCTAAGCTCTGTGGAAAGCAAACATTTATGATACTTACTCATTTTTTAAGATATTTTCACAAATGAACACCGCTTTTATGATTTTTGAAGAATAAATGCAATTTCCAGATGTAAAAAACGAACGCTATAAACCAAATATACCATGATAGCATTAGCATCACACAATGGGGCTGTAAAGGCAGACAGGTCGCTGTGATGATGTTTAGTAGTCTCATTTAGCCGCTTGTTAGCAAGACACATAAAGGCTTCAGAATTCACAAGCAGGGAATTTATTGATGTATTTTATGTCGTAGAACAAAACGTGAAACTCTCTTTAGCTTGTATTAACTATCTAACTAAAAACCCATAAAAAAAACATTGACTTCCATATGAGGGAACCAGTAGTGCTAAGATGCTAAGTCTGGGTTTAATGGTGCCTTCAAAGGGAACTCACGACATGCGTTGCGTTCAAGTGGTTAAGTCATGAATAACACCGTTGCTAAGCAACAGCAATATTAATGTTACTGTCCGAGTCTAGCAGCCACAGAGGCTAACAATTTAGCAAGCTAACAAGTGGGTATCATAATGCAGAAACTGCAAAGGCATATAATACAATTACCAAGAAAAACAATTTATGACTAAAATTACAATACACTGTACAATATTAACTTATGATGCTCACAACGTCAACAAACACATCACAAGTCGTGAAGTCGGAGCTTTCACAAACTTTCCACTTATGGAGGGGGGCGTTCATATGGGCCCGACTGGTAAACACGGTGAACATGACCCCAGTTGAAGGCACCATTAGGCACAGGTGCAGTTTTCATTGGTTCATTGGCTCAGTGAACCTCCTAGAAATGCATCTTTATTTTTTATAATAACACAGAACTAATAATGTATTGAAATGATGAATATTATCAACCTTGTTGTGTGTTATTATAGACAGAATAAAAAGACAACAATATAAGAGGATAGATTTGAGGTATTTTTATTGGCTTATAGCAATAATAACATCGGACACTGTCCACACACCATGAAATATACACTTTCTGTTACATCATACAAACAAACCACATACCTATCAGCTGTGCAGTCAATATCAAATGAGAGACGTAACCACTTTTATAGAAAACACAGGGTTTATACTACATTTACTGAAAATCCATCCATTATCTGTAACAGCTTATCTTGTTCAGGGACATACAATACAGCCAACAGTAGCTGAAGTAAACTTTCAGGCTCCTGGTGATCTCCCTCCGGCCAGCTGTCACCTTATTTAGGTGTTCGAAATCAGGAGGTATCGCATCAGATAACTCCTCATTTCAACTTCACCCATCAGCCGATCGTCGTCCGTTGGAATAACGAATTAATAGAAATATGGCGTTTGACAAAAGTTCAGCTCAAACACGCACAGAGCACAGCGCTTCATTGCTTGCTGACTGTTAGGACAACCCGATAGAAAACAATGCAATCAAACTGATTTTGACAGTGTAATATATAAGCTACACATCCCAATACATTAGACCTCTCTGTGTTGTACACATACATTGTACAGTTCCCTCTAGATAGGTTTAATGTTTACCATCTTCATTTTAGCATGATGACGTTTGCTAATATAAGCACTGAACACAAAGTACAGCCAAGTCATAAACTGAAGTATTAAACAAATTTAAAATTTTGACCTGATGATGGCAGTAGATATAACGTCAGGGGATCACCAAAGTTATTGCAATTCACCCGGAGGGGGAACATGAATGTCTGTCCCACATTTCATGGCAATCCTTCCAATAGTTGTTAAGATATTTTAGTGGACATCCACTATCTAGTCTGTGGGTGTGGGTCCATCGCAAATATTTGCAGGGCCTCCCTCTCTCCCTCTTTCTCTCCTGGAGCGCCAAGGGTGGCTGCCAAGAATGGATAAGAGGGTCAGGGGTACGTTCAACCCCCCCATCCTAATCACCAGTCGTCTTCCTGCCCCTCCACGGCCCCGCCGACCCCGGCCTCCTTTGCCGCGATCAGCCTCCAGACAGACAGCCTGGGAGATGGAGGAGGAGGAGGAGGCGGAGGGGTGGAGGGCGCGGAGGGTCACAGCCTCAGCAGTGCAGTCACTTGGCCAAATAGTGTGTGTGGGCGTGCATGTGTATCTTGCACTGTATCACCTCTTCCCCTTTGTGTGTGTGTGTGTCATAGATAATTTTACTATTGTGCGGACGAGGCAGGCTCCGAAAAATGCGTCAGTGTGTAAATATATTTGTGCATGAGGAGAAAGTGTGTGGGCGTTAAAAGAGGCAAAGGTCAAGGTTTTAGAGGTTCACTTGGCTGAGGCTTGTTCCCTCCAAACCCTCACCAGCCAAAAATGCTGCAGCTAACACAGTGAAAATGCGTATCTATAAACACTATCTCCTAAACAATTGCAAAAGCAGCCCAGAATTTTTTTTAAAAAAGTCACATAAATAAACTATATATCATGTTTAACAAGTCCAGGAAAAGTGAGCAAACTTACAGGAGTTTAATAACGGCAGCAGCATTTTCAAGAAACAAAATTTCTTGGGTTTGAGTTGAGCTCTCTGAAGTACTTTGTACCCACTAATAACTGTCCATCAATCTTTTTGTCATGATATAATACAGCCTGTCACTCGCTCTTGTTAAAACAACATTAACATTCTGTATTGTAACATTATCAGGCTGCTTCTGCTATGAGCCCTCACCGAGTTTCGGCTTTAGAAGTCTTAACTGACAAGGGCGGCAGGCCAAGCTAAACGAGTTATGCTCTTAGTTTACTGGATGTGAATATCCCAGGAGGAGTTTTCACAAAGTGGAGAGCTTTACTTTTGTTGGAAGGTTCCACTGTTATGACATTTTGACCCTGTTCCTGATTAGTCTCTTAAGGGTTTGAATTTTGGAGGAGTTTTTTTTTTTTCATTTTCTGGGACGAAACCTCTCTGAAAACACTGGCTCCCGGCCTTGCTGACCACGATACCGAATCTTTAGGCTCAGGAGATGATGTTTCAACCACATCCTGACAACAAACAAAATATCTTGTGTTGAGGTTAGAAGAGTCTCGCAGCCTTTACTCCTAAATCAGGCTTTTGGATTCATGCACATACAAAAAGGGGGTGAAGAGGAGATTTTGTTTGGGGCTGCATGCATCGACTCATATTTTCCGAGGTGGAACGTGGCTGTCACTCACAGTAACACGCGTCCAATGAAGAACTCCAGAAGTGAAAGTGACTGCATGCATCACGTCTGAGTCACCAAAGAAAGCACTGATGGAGTGAAAAATACAGATCAACTCAGATTTCCCCTTCGCATGTTTTATGATTAACTTGACTCTTTTGTATCGCTCTCACTTGTCTGATATTATGAACGTTTTTAAGATGATTCCACAAACTGGCATATAAAATGATGAATTCTGATCATTTTAGCTTTCTGACTCAGCTTTGGCTGATTCATCCAGCGAGGGTTCGGTGAGTGTTCATATGTTACAACACCTTGTCCGAAAAAAAGATGTTTTTAATGTTTTAATTAACAGCTACACTTGAGAAAATCAGATTTATGCTTAATACACTGCTTAAGGAAGCCTCAGTGGTCATTGTTGAGTGGTTGCTGAGGGACTGTCCTCCAATCTGGACTGAGAATTGGAACCAACAACTTGTTTGGCTGTTTTTGTAGGTTTCCTAATGCTCGTATTTCCTAATACAGCAACTGAACTCTCAAAATTTTAGTTTTAGGACACTGGTTTAAAGGCCTATCTTGCTTTCTTTACCAGAGTAAGTCGTGTAAATGAATATCAATATTGTGTCTGTGCGTTAAGTACAAATCTGGAGGAAGGACAGGCTAAGCCTAGCTTAGCATTAAGACGGGAAATAAGGGGAAACGGCTAGCCAGGTGCCAAACCTGGCAACCTCATTTAGACGGCAAGACTCACTGCACCCAGTTACTGAGAGCTACAAACCCACAAATGCATTTTAGCACTTCTGCACGACCTCATCTTGAAGTAAATGTTTGATGCCTGAAATAGGGTCTGTGATTAACACAAGCTCAAGAGATTTTAATGTGTTTTCTAAGTTATAAAATACATCAGTAAATATCCCACTTTTGAAGCCTTTATACGTCTCAAAAAAGGCAATCGCTAACAAGTTGCTAAACAAAACTACTAAACGGCATTGCGCTGACTCGTCCACCTTTACAGCTGTGTACTCGGCAGTGGCATACTTTGTGTACAGCCCATTGTTAGCTTTTTGCATCTGATGATTGCATTCACACTTAAAAAGATCATAAAAGTGGTGTTCATTTGTGAAGATTATCTTGCTGAGCAAAACATGTAAGTACCATAAATGTTCCCATTGGTTGAGGGAACCTGTGCGAGCCTAACTTCCTGGTTGGCCTACAAATATATGTCATCCCTGCAGCACATTTTTTGACAAATAGTTGCTCCATGTAACTCTCATTAAAACCACAAATTATTGTCCACAGACTTGTGTATGTGTGCCTATTATGTAAGCTTCAGAGTTATTAGCAGGCGTTGACTTTGGACAGAGGCAGGCTAAGCTAAGCTAAGTGGCTGCTGGGTGGTTAGCCAAGCCTAGCTTAGCATAAAGACTGGCTAGCAGTCATATCTAGAGGGTAACACGCAAATTGCAAAATTCTTACAAGATGGTTAAGGTTAGGCCTTGACCTTGAATAGTCAATGTTACGAGACTTTTTTGCAAGTTTTTTGCAATTTGCGGGTTACATTCAAGACACGACCACAGCTAGCTAGTCTCCTCTGGTCACCTGGCAACCAGAATGAGCAAACTACATACAATGTGTTATGTATCAGTTTTTAATTAGTGAGCTTTAGAGGTGCTGGTTGGTGGATTTTTCTACATTTGGACCGAACCAGGCCAACTGTTTCCTCCTGTTTCCAGTCTTTGTACTAAGCTAAGCTAACCGACTGCTAGCTGTCACCTACCAAACATACGTGGTATCAATGTTGTCATCTACCTCATTTTTCCAAAATGTCAAACTATACCTTTAACACAGAGACATTAGGTTAATATTACCTTCTTACCCTTTACGAATGGAATACTATAATTTAAATATTACTGCTAAAAAAACTCTATAGAACTCTTATTATTATTTTCCAGTGAAATGTTACCATGCAATGTGTTTCATGCACTTCAAGTATAAATATATGGTTGCATGCATACAAATATAAATTTTATTTCAGCTTGCAATGTCACATTTTTCAAGGGACAGTTTGCAAGCATAAATAAAGGCAACAAGCTGCTTTCACTTTCCATAACGTCATGTATTCAACATATTCTCAGAGCTCGTGATCAACTCTGCTTTTTTAATCAAAGTGTAATACCCTGAGGCTGATATAAAAAGATGGCGACAAGAAACAGAGCCAGTCCAGACCTGCACGCATATAACTTTTTTATGAAAAGGCTTCCCGAGAATGAAATCTGCCGTGCACAATCCTCAACAGGATGATTTGAAAAGTGCTACAGCTGCAGAGCTGACATCTCTTGTTGGGTAACAGAGGAAACAAGCTTGCTTTTGCTTTTTGTATCTATCTGTGCTTGTTGTTTCTGCTGATAACCGTCACACTAATGGATTTATGGTTCCTTGTGCTTGTGAAAGCCCATAATCTTGCTCTATTACAACACTAAAAAAGTAAAAAAAACACATTGTGGATTGATTGCTCCTGATTATTAATCGGGGTTGTTTTTTTTATCATCAGTTATCAGGCAAGCTGAAGTGATTGTAAAGGCTTTCATTAAGCCATAAACTGTCTGTTTCTAAAGGTAAACTCTATAAAGGCATGATAAGTCAATCATATCATATTGCTTGTCTTCCAATGTCATATACAGGCTATGTCAGAGCTGCCAAATAGCGTGCCTGAGCAGTTCTCACCCCATATACGTGCAGCAGCTTGAACTCGCCGTGAACCGTTCAGGTCCAGGAAAGGGGAAACGTCTCTTTCCTCATGCCAGAGATTTGCCTCTTTTTCAAGAGTATAGGCTTGCAAAACAGGCACTTTAGCTCCCTTGACAGTCTGCAAACTTATCACCCTGTCATTTTTTGCAGGCTCTGTGATGTCTTTGGGACCTAATTGTAATGACAGTCGTGATAAAAAAAAGTGGGAGGCTTTGAACAGAGGGCGAGAGGGGAGCGAAGGCGTGCCCCTCTCGGACCGATCGTCCTCTCCATTCGTCAAGCTGTCTGCCCTCGTCCACCCCTGGGTTTTCCCGTGTGGCTGGAGAGAAAGACAGATGGATACAACGGACGGATGGACAAGACAGGGACGCCCTTCCCTCTGCTGTGAACCCAGACTCACACGAGCCAGACTTAATTCATTAATCTTGTGATGTTGACTGAGGGAGCACCATATCATCAAGATGCTTCTTGGCTTAAGACGTTTGTTAACTGCATTAAGTGTATGTAGGAGTTATCAAATTCTGATTTCAGAGTTAATCTCTGTCCATACTACTACGCCTGAAAACACATGACCATTCACACACACTGGGCATGTGCAAACCAGTGTAAACAGGAAGTAGGGCTGGACACAAGAACTGATGTGAAGCGTAATAGCTTGCCTCCAGTCTATCTAGGCAGCAGTAGCGTTATAAATTGCATGAATTTGACTGCCCAACAGCTGCAAGACAACAAGGTCAGCAACGTTTCTAACACATTATCCATGTAGAAATTAACCACTTGCGGTCGTGGCTGATGTCGTTTGTTTTCTGCCTGGAAAAGGTTAACGTTATGGGGTTGACGAATCAGAGAAGAACACGTCATCGCTGGTAAGACTCAGTCAAGAAGTGAATGTAGGTGTCTGCATCATCATTTTAAAAAGTCTCTGTGTTCAGCCCACCAGAGCAAAACGCGACAAGAGTTTTGAAACTAAAACGTCCCCTCCATTTTAGGGGCTCGAAAATACCATAGTGTGGACGCTAGGCATAAACATAACACAAATTAAAAACAACACCATCGAAAACTATGAAATGTTACATTTTGAACACAAACAAAAGGGCTTTTATAGGTTTAGGCAACAAAACTACAACTTTTATAGGGTTAGGCAACAAAAACCATTTGGTTAAGTCCACCTGCACCCCACAAGGAGTTTCACACGGTCTATCCTGTAGCACATGACTACAGTGGCTAGAGGTCACTGTTGTGTTATTTCATTCCTTCTTTCAGTGGTTTACCATGTGAACAGATGATAAAACCTCCTAGTGGGTGTAGTAGGCCCCTATTGACCCACATTTATAATGCTTTTAGCGACCAATTACACCTATTTAATGGCCTGATAACAGCCTAATCGGCTGGCGTACCAGACTGACATTTGACCCAGTGTCTCTTGACCCACCTTTTTCTGTCTGTCACTGGTTCTCACTCTGAGTGTGCGTCTGCTCATTTCAGGAAGTTTCACCATCCACTGGCTGTATCAAATGACTTCAAGTCAAGAGTTGCTAATCAGTAAACTCTAACTGCACTTCCTTAATTGGCTCGCTTTCTCCCTTGTTCTGTTCTCACTCAAATTTGCAGATAAAAATAATTTCTCCCTTTATTTTTTATAATAAGTGCTAGTAGCAGGATCAGCGGGATGTGAAAATTGCTTGGACCACAGAACAAAACTTGTTAATTTCACAGTTTCAGCTTAGCGCTCAAAAGAAAAGAATCATAAGGCTTCAATCTGAGCAATTACACAGTCGCTTCATTCGATGACCCTTTAACCTTTTTATGAATAAATACGAGTGCTGGATGACAATACATTTGACAAAATGACAGTATGTAGGACAAATCTATGTAGAGATAACACAGATGGGATGATCTACTGGTGAATGCGGTTTCCACTTGGGGACAAGAATCTTTCTATCTCAATCTCCCTTTTGCTTCTGATCCACAAGCTTAAGCAGTCAAGTGAGTGGATTTATAGACCTGAGGCTTATGGCTTAGTCATGATTGCTTGAATTGGCTGCGTCTCAATTAAAATAAATGTTTTTTACTCCTAATGAGAAGACGGGACGTGGGGGGAGATAGAGACAGCTGTAGAAGCTCACTACATGCTCATTGATTTCAATAAAAGCATTGGAAAATAACATGAAAAATGGGTGCGTTTTGTCCTGCCAATGAACGATTTTTCAAAAAAGAATTGAGAAAAATAATGTTTCCAGATGCAAAATGGCAAGAAGGACCTCAAAGAAACCTTAAATCATATGTATGAGTGGTCTTAAAAGCATGTTTTACAACAGCCGAAAAGGTCAAAGTTCAAATCCTGAATACCTCTAAATGTAAACGATAACATATCCTCAAAAAAGAGGCCTCGTCTCCCTTCCTATATCGCTCTCATTTTCTCTAAAAAGTACTTGCACTTGTGTAGCCTTTTTTTTTTTTTTTTACTGTGTTCAGCTGTAAAACATTTGAGGAAACTTTACGCTTCCCCATTCAACTCGGAGTGTAACTGGAGGTTCTCCGCCGACTATAAAAAACGAGAGGGAAAGGAAAAATGGTTGAGGGCAGGATGAGGTCCTCGTCTCTGTGTCTTCATAGTGCGGGCTGCGGGCCAGGCACACTCTCATGCAAAACCTCAACTCTTTTCTCTTCATTTTTTTCTCCCTCTTTCTTTCTGGCAGAACAGTGAAGCTCCATAAAAATGAATTATGCATCTGAAAAATATGAAATGTGTACAGTGTACACTAGAGAAGATCTCATCTGCTACTTTATAAAGATAAAGTGTTTGGTGTGTGGACAGGTAGGCAAAAATATTCTTTTTAAGCATTTTAATTTCTTGATTTGATCACACTTAAAGGAACAGTTTGATATTCTGTGAAGTATACTATATATATTATAAGCTTTTCTTGCCAAGAGTTGTATGAGAAGACCACTCTTGTGTCTGTACGGTCAACCTGATCTCACGGGAAGGCGAATAAATAACAAGGACATTATGCATGTCATGGGGACGCATTTTAGGCTTTTCGTGTGTCATTACACCAAGCAACAAAACTATGATGACGTCTGCAGTTAGGTTTAGGCAAAAAAAACACTTAGTTAGGTTTAGGAAAACATCATGGTGGAGCTTACAAGTACATATATGTAAAACACGTACAGAAACACTGTCATATAAGTAGAGAAAACTGTACACAAACATCACTAACGTAACTTACAAAACAAAACACCTGTCTCCTGGTTGAAACTCACTTTTTATTCTACACCACTAACTGAGCGTATAAAACAGTTCAGGTGACTAACACCTTTAAAGATCACCAATTTATATGTTATTGCATTTTTCTTTCATCCGTACAAAAAGTGAAGTGTAAAAAGGACAATTTCTGGTCTCATATATCTCGCTACAAGAATGTAAATAAGCATATTTCCCAAAATGTTAAACGCTTTAATCAATCAGGCCCACATATTTCACGAAACAACTCTGGCAACTCTGCCAACTATTTGTGCTGTGTTTGTCAGTTTTGGTTTTTATTCATTCAGCCACTTTTTCCATACAAAACAGCCTGGGGCAGATCACACACACAACATCTAACAAACAAGAGCATTGACTTGCCATCAGTGTGGTCCCAGAAGCCTTCACTTTCTCTTTGAAGCTGAGAAAAACACCCACAAGAAGTCAGTTGTAAGGTGAACAAAGATGCCAAACAGATTTAAATGAAGGCTGTAGTAGAGACAACAAAACACAGACCTACATGGAGGTTTACGGCTTGCTGACCCCTCCCAGATAAACAAGAATGACCTGACCCTGTTTGTGGTGGGGATGATATAACACACCAACTTTTGCAAATGCACTCTGGCTGGGGGGAGGAAAACAGAAAGGCTTATGAACCACATTTCCAAGCATGATCATACTAAATAATAGCCTCCCTTGTACTTTGGCTGAGGTTTGGGCTGTGAGGAGGGTGGTCATGGGGCTCCCCAATGTGATGGCAATGCACTAATCTGCCCTGCATGGGCCATTCACATGTGTTCACACCATTGTTTCCACTTTCTAAACAGGAACTGCAATGTTACCCAAGGGAATAGTAAATTTGGTGTGCAGAAGCCCTTTAATTCCCACTCTTACTTGAAGACAGCGTGTCCTTGCAGTCTCATCACAACTCGTGCTTGTTGTCTTTAGTACTATTGGGAAGTATTATAGAATAAAAATTAGATTTTGGCTGTAATTACATGCAGCTGTTTATGCTGAACACTGCAGACACGCCATGAGGAGACAGGATGCATAGTGCAAAATCTGTGTGAGCCTGGGAAAACCGAGGGTTTCCTCACCACTATCGTTTTTCCCCCAATCCGATCGGTGCTGTAATTTATTACCCGGTAAACACGTGGGAATAGTATTTCAGCGCCACAAGATAAACAACTTCTCTACTTCGCGCAACTCTCGCGATAGGGGACGCTCCCTCTGTGCTCGCCTATTGTGAGAGTTTTCCAACTCTCGCGTGATCTTGGAAGTTTCCCACGCCTGTTGTTGTGGCGTCTGCCCTTTTCGCTCTCTCTCTCTCTCTCTCCCTCTCTCTCTCTACCCGCCGCCTCCCCTTTTTCTCTGTCTTCCTCACCCACCCCCTTTCTCTCCGTCTCCCTCGTCCCTACACCTCCAGTCTGCTTCTGTTGTCTCGGCGGATTGTTGGGCTGTGGGAGAGAAAGGATATCGCGAGTATTGGAGTTTTGGTGAGAGTTTGTGGAAGATGGCGCCTGTTGTGACAGGGTGAGTCTGAGATTCGGGGCTGGTGGTGGGGAGCGGAGTTGAAGAGAATACAAGTTATTACCATGAAACAGCTTAATTTTAATCCATGTGTTATACCCTGGGCACCCTGCAGTGTTTCCACCACTGGTTTACTCGCTTTCTTTGTCTCAGTGTGTTTTCGTGTGAGTGTTTTCCCCTGTTGGACCAGTTACTTGCCTGAGCTGACTGTTGCTGCAGTGTTTTGTGAGCTAGCCCCAGCTAAAGCGATACTTCACCCTCGGTGGTCTTTTTTTCCCAGACAACGGTTAGCTAGCATGCTAGCAAGCGAGCTAAACACAACCAGTGAGGCGTGTTTTAGAAAACAATTTAACGCCCATATGCCGTCTTTTCCCTCCGAAACCTGAAGCAATTGTACCATCCCCAGCCCTGTGTTTGTTTCGAAACGTGCTCACGGTTTAGCCGGGCTTGCGAACTGGATTCAACACAGCTAGCTGTCCGATAATGGACGTTAGCTAGCGATATCTGACTGAAACACGTTGCGGCTTTGTGAGCAAGGCATCCCCTTCAGTGTTTTTAAAATGTTGACTGCATTTGTGAGATAGTTTTCGCTTTGCAAGGCGCGCTTGCTGTAAATCTACAAGCCCAGAGCCACCACACACAGTGAATAGCGTGCACTTTTACGACTTCAGTGAAGTGGACGACAGTGCTGGGAGTATTTACACAGGGATCTGCATATTTGTAAGCAGGTTGCTAATGCGTACGCGAGCCCCACACTGCAGGGAATCTAAGGACAAAATTCATAGATTAACAGCCATGTGTGCTTAACTCTAACATCACGGCAAAATGATCCAGATATTTCATTTAACATAGTTTCTCTTGTACAGTTTGTTAATGATGAAAGTGATGAGGAACTTTAAATAATTTCCCTCTGAATATTAGATAACTGCTTAAACATAAAGTCTTGACATGCTTTTTCTGTCAGTTTTTTTTAATCCCTAAGATGGTTAAAATTTCAAATTTCAAATAGTTCATTATGCGTGGTGCACGTTCAGTAATTGCTACTAGATAATACATCTGTGATAAGTATGTCAGGTAATAATTGTAATGGTAAAATTGTCTCTGGTAACTGTTTCAAAATGATCATTAAATTAGTAGGGCTGGGACATTTGATACTCAATATGTATTTTGATTAGTATTGTGATTCAGTATAAGAGTGTATTGCAATTTTTGTTAACTTTTTTTTAATACTAGACCATGTGGAAAAGTTGAATCTTACACTTGTAGGGATTTTTAATGTGAAAAAAATCTAAGTTAAGACATTAAAATGTCAAGATCAAAGAACAGACATTTCCCTCAGAAATTAGCGATATTTTCTTTTTAATTAATAAATGACATGTAATGTTTTATGCTTCTGGTTAGGAGAATCCAATCAATCTTCTTTCCATAACTGTATTTTCTTTATAGTTTCCTTTGTTAACACTATTTTGAAAACTGGACGTAGTCACACATGTATACTTATGCTAACTGCTAAGTCCGTCGCTAGCTCTCTTGTTAGCTGTGTTCTCTTTTACACATCCATGGTCAGCTCCATCAGGGCCGTTTGATGGTATAGTATGGGCATTATATGGGTGCTCTACAGTTGTAGCGTCGGCCGATTTGACCACGGAGACGAGAGTGACGGCTGTCTTGACTGCATGTTGCTGCAGTACGATAGTGTTTCTTGTCCATGACAGAGTTAGCATGCAGCTTTAGCTCTAGCTCTTTCCTGGCAGGGTGTGAAAGTGCCTCCATACTTTACCAAATGTGTAGTGTTTACCACTTTGAATTTAATATATGAAGGTTCAAGTTGTATCCACGGGACCTTCTAGTGTTTTCTACTTTCTTATTTTGTTTCGCATGCAGTTTGTTTTGGTTGACGGATACAGAACGGCTATGACGTCACGTTTCTTAGACTACATCAGTAAAAGCGGCAACTTCATTCTACCTCAAATGAAGCAAATATATTGATTCTAGCATTAAAAAATGTGTTTCAAAATTGTAAAAAAATATTTGCGATACAAAGGTGAATAATTGTTTTTTTCCCCCGCCCCTATGAATTAGAGAATGCTAAGGATATAGTTCCTCATTCCTTGTTTTGTTAGTGTTTGCATCATCAGTAATGTGACCATCAACATAAATAGGCTGTAGACTAGGTCTGCACAATGATGGCCAAAACCATAATTATTTTTTATAAGTATTAAGATCAAGATTATTCATCACAATTATTCATTGATTTTAGGACAAATCTATTTTATTGTACCTTTCACCTTTAAATAAACAGAACAGTGCTCTATGCTTTCATGTCCATGTTGTGCCAATGTACAAATCTTTGCATCAAAATAAGACTTACGATAAGGTTTTCTTCCCCTGAATTCAGTGCCTCATGGTCAGAAATTTCTGCGTTTTTAAATTTATTTATTCATTTTGCAGCACTGTTTTCAGACATTTTAAGTGGCAATATTGCAATCGATTGGGTTTATTTAGTTGTGCAAAGCTAAAATCGTGATCACGATTAATATTCAATTAGTTGTGCAGCCCTACGGTAGATTGTTTGTGTTAGACGATTGCCTTTACTGCTTTGGTCAGTCTATGAAATAAACCCTGATTAATGATTTGCCTGCACATTAGCTAGACACAAACCTATTTATTTTTTTTCTGCACTCTCGAGGCTATAATCCCCACAGACAGCTCAGTGGGTGACAGACATTTGCTGGGCTCGTTGGAGGTGTGTGTATGTGGGGGGGGCATGTTCATTTGGGGCTTTCCAGCAGACCTGAACTGATTTCAGTTGAGGGGGGTGGAGGGGGAGTAGGCGGAGAGAGGGAGGGAGCTAGAGGGCAGGCGGGTCAGGTCTGGGTGGCTGGCCACCTGTCCAGATGATATCTCCAGATTCATGTGTGTTTGGCTCCGAGTGGGGGTCAGTGTGTGAGAGGAAGGTGGGGTCGGTGAGAGAGGTTCAACAGAAAATTAAAGTGCCATAAGGGGTCTTTTTAGCTGATGGAAGGCCATGTTCACAGTAACGGTCGGAGCCATCACAGAGCCTGACCACAGCTCTGCGCCCCATGTACTGTTACACAGGGAGGGGCTCCACAACCACAGGCTTGTTAATGGTATTATGACTGTCTCGTAACAGCATTACAGAGAAGCTGTGGTTGTACGTTTCTGTTTTTTGAATTAAAAGTTGTAGGTTATACTGACTTCGCCATGCCTTAAGTTGTAAGTTTATGTGTTGCACTTTGTCTTGTGCTTCTTCCTAATTTAGTTTTGTGCTTGGAAGTCTATTTATCTACACCTATAGATCAAGTGTGTGTTTGTGTCCGAACGCCATTCTCACTGTGGTGTTTGATGCTGGATGTGTAGGTGGCAGTTGTTAATTAACCTGTGTAGACCATTTCATTCAATATACAACTCCTGTTATTGTCATAGAAACACAACAGCTGTGACACACAATGCAAAATGTCATGTACACACCCGTCGGCTTTAAAGGTGGATGCGAAGAGTTTGTAGTTTGCTTCTCTGTAAGAAGGGGCGCTGCGAATAGCATGAATTCATGTCGGTTACAGTTGATTTCCATGGCTGACATTGAATTAGTGTTTGCTTAGATGTCTTTCCACATACCTCAGATCACAGTAGGAACGTAATTTACTTTAATTTAATTAAATTTATTCTTTTTATGCTGATGCTAGTGCTGTCACAATGTTCATTTTAACAACACAGCTATTGTGACTAAAAGAATTCACGACAATGATATAATGCCGATATGTTTAGAAAATAAAAAAAGGAAAAATGCCATCAGTCAAATTAATCTTTAACTTTATTTTGGGGGTTGTCTCTCTTTATGGCAAATGAATTACAAACAAAATACAAGGGGAGAGAGACTCTCTAACCATAAGTGAGATTTAAACTGGATTATTTAAACAATATTACCATATGTGTTATTAACATGATTAGAGTATTTCATATTTTGAAATATGATTATTGTCAGTACAGTAGTATAGTACTGTGACACCACTAGTTGATGCATATTTTGGGGCTTGTCGCAAATTATACATTGAATGTAAATGCACAAAACTGATAACATGCTAAGTGAAATATCTGACATCGGGGCTGCAATTAACACACATTTTCATTAGCAATTAATCTGACAATGAATTTCTCAATTAAGTGATGAATCATTTTGACTGTTTAAAACAAAACAAGCACAGTTTTCCAAAGCTCATGATGACATATTCAAACTGGTCATGTTGTTCAGCCATCAGTTGCATATCTAAAGATATTTCTTTTGTAATGATGAAAATATTAAAGTTTAAGAATCCAGTTCCGTCAAATGTTTGGCATTTTTGCCTAAACTGTCTGAGATCATCAGGGTAGCTGCTGATTCATTTTCTGTCAGCTGATTAATCCTGTCAGCTCTCCATGACAGCTTGTGAGTTGTGAAACCCCCTGGAGCGATTAAACGATTAGTTGTCAACTAACTAACTAAATTAATTGCAAACTATTTTGATAATCAGTTTGAATGATTTTTTAAAGAGAAAAAAAGTAAATTCTCTGATTCCAGCTTCATAAATGTGAATATTTTCTGGTTTCTTTCTATGTCAGTAAACTGAATATCTTTGAGTTGTGGACAAAGCAAGACATTTGAGGACGTCATGTTGGACTTTGGGAAGCGCTGTTCACCATTTTTTGACATTTATAGACCAAACAACTCAATCAAGAAAGTAATCAACAGATTAAAGAAAATAATCCTTATTTGCAGCCCAAAAACGTTCTATTGCTTGTAGTATAAGAAAGCTGGTGTGGTCAGAACAATGCAGGTTGCCGCAATACCACATATTATCAGAACACCTCGCGATCGCTGTCTTTATAGGTGAGGGGTGAAAAAAACAAAACAAACGAAATAGAGACAGCGTTGCTTGCGTAATTTTTTTCTCCTCTCTGCCAGAGAAACTGATTGAGATATCTGAAAGAGCAGCGCTGTTCACCTGGGATGATAAAAGCATGAATCACTTATTTCAACACCGCTCTGCCTTTGCCGTGCCCCGGAGGGATGGGATTCCATTTTGTCCTCTCCCCTCCATCCCTCGGCCAAAAAAAAGAAAGAACGATAGAGTCTTTCATGCCAAAAGCCAAGTGTCTCTGTGCTGGTGTAATGATACTACTGAGCCTTTCTTTCAGATGTTGTATTCTTCTATTTGTTAGCATGAGAGAATCAAGTGAGTGCAAGTAGAAGGGAGATCGCACCTAGATGTAAAAGTTGTGTGTTTATACTTTGTGTGTGTGTGTGTGTGTGTGTGTGTGTGTGTGTGTGTGTGTGTGTGTGCATCCATTCCCCAGGGTCCTCTCCTCTTCCCTGCTTCCCTTTTATGAAAGGAGAGGTTCAGAGAGAGCAGCAGATGTCGAAGCGCTGACCTTTATGGTGGCAAAGGCTCAGGCTAGAGTTAAAAGACATGCCGAGTCACCCCACCCCCCTGCCCCTCAAAGCCCCATGTCCACCCACGCACACACCTACCGCTACCTTAGCTGCAGCGCTGATGGATAGGTTAACGACAGAGATGACACACGCCACCTGATCTGTGTGTCACCTCGGTATCCTGCAGCCTCTAAAAGCTGCCCCATATCCACCCGGAGCTGTGAAAATCTTCAAAGTGTGTGTGGGGGGGATAGAAGCCATGGGGGGAGCTGTACAGAAACAGAAGGCAAAGCACCAAAGCAAATGTGCCACCGCCAGACATCTTTAGGGGGATTTATCCTCATGCATACAGTAGCCTATTGTTTTGGAAGTTCATGCATATCCATTACCTCACATGATTGAAATATCCCCCGAAGCCTGTAGTTTCACTCAGGGTTCAGATTCAACTTGTTTGGTCGAGTGATGATGATGGGCCTCTTAAAGCGCCACACACGCCCTGGTTGACTCAGTGTCTTCATGCTCTTGTTTCCCTTCTCGGTCTGTTTGTGTCTGTCTGTCTCAGGGTGAACAACCACAGGAGACACCCAAGGGGATAGAAATGTACATTTTTGTGTAATTTGGCTTGGATCGCTGCCAGCTTGGCACTCCTCATTCGTGGTCACGTGCTGCACAAACCAGATCATCATAGCGTGTCCCTGTGCTTTAACGTCCCTCCTCGTTATCTATAGTAAGTGGTTCCCTTTATTGGTGAAAGTGACCTTATTGAGGGGCTTGCGTTACCTAATTTCTCCGAGCCCAGAGGGGGCTATAAGGGGGTTGGATTTCTCCCACAAAAGCCACGACAAGGGGGGCATTTATTTACTTGTGCAAGACTTGGAATTAGTCTGAGCTCATACTTCTTATTTAATCTGTGTGTTTTCCAAAAAATCCTGCTGCTGTTTGCTTCGGTGAGGATGGGACGGAACATTCTGATGTAAATCTAAAGCCCAGTGTGGTTTTGAAAACAGCCCTGCCGTCATGTTTGATAGAGGGCCAAGTCCTGTCGGTGTTGATGTTGGCATCGGCCTTGCTGCTCTGCCAAGACGAGGCGAGAAGCGGGCAGAAAGCTAACACGAGGTGAACGCGACAGGCGGTGAAAGTACGTACCTATCCTCTGACATCTTGTTTTGGAGCGGCTCGTTGTCTTCCTCGCTCTCCTCTTCCGAGAGAGTTTCCTCGGCCCCCGGCGCTCGCCTTTCCCTGCCCCTGTTCCTTTTGCTGTTTGTAGCGATTACAGCTTCGCCAAGGGAATGTTGGTTTCTACTGTGTCAGCGTTTTCTGCTCCCGCTGTCCCTCCACATTCAGGATGTTTCATTCAGAAAACATGAACTGATTCCCCCTGTCTGACTCCTGTTTGCTTTCTTTCGGCCCCAGTGAGCAAACTCTCACCTACTTCCTATGTTGGGGCAGCTGAAATTGAGAGGAAAAAGTATGAACTCCCAATGTTTGTCCCTTTCTGTTTTGTTTTTCTCCGTGTTCATTTCTTTTGTCCTCTGGGTCTGTAGTTGTTGTTTAACAGAGGACTTATGCCAGGTCTCTGATATACTGTCCAAGACTAGATTATGCTGCTTTAAGCTTTCAGGAGAATTCACCAGAGAGCCACGCAGGCTTAGAGCGAAAAGCTTTATTTTTTTATCCTATCCTATAGGCCCAGATCATTGCCTTGTTATTCTCAGTCAGCTGTGGTAGCGAGGGCTCAGAAGCATTGTGGTCAGAACGTCCTGCCCGTTCTCCGACAACCACTCTGGGCCTGTTCATCCATTCAGAGGAAGGTTACAAACACACGGTATCTCCCGTGTTGGGAAAGCCCCTAACGAAGCCACCGCCTCCCACGGCTTAAATCAACTGCCACTATTACTGTATTAGATAAGAAGGGAGTGGCAAGCAGAGAGCCAGTCTGTAGTAAACCTTCCTGAAAGAAATGTGCTAGCCTTGGGGCTGTTAGTGGTATCATACAAAGTCTGCTGATAGCCATAGAGCTGTATTTCACACCCATCCTCTTTAGATAAATGGCTCATGACTCAGGAAACATTGCTTTGCTGTTTACTGATCCTTGCAAGCCTTTAAATTTACCTTTTTTTTTTTTTTACAGATCTACTCTACGGTCTTTGCAGGAGCTAAGCATACACATCCTGACAATGTTAGAATTTACCTTCACCCAATACTCACTTTCTGAGAAGAGCCTGAATGCATCATGAATCAGTGGCGCCTCCTGTTAACATTAGCTGTTAGCTCTGTGCAGGAGTGTGCTTCTTACTGGCTAACAGCTACCATTAACTAGCTCTCCTGCAGATTTCAGCACAGATTTGTTGTTCAAAATGTAACCTTATCAGGGAGTAATAGGGTTCTTCCCCTGGATGCATTGATCTTGAGTTAACTGTGTCTCAAATAGGGCACCAGCTAACAATTATTTTCATTGTTGATTAATCTGTTGATTATTTTTTTCAATTCATCAATTAGTTATTTGGGCTATAAAATCGTAAAACTGTCCATCAGTGTTTCCCAAAGCCCAAGATGAAGTCCTCGAATGTCCCAAGATATTCAGTTTACTGAAGAAACGAGAAAATATTCAGATTTAAGAAGCTGAAATCTGTTTTTTTCTTTAAAAAAAAATCTGTCAAATCGATTATCAAAATAGTTGATGAATTTAATAGTTGGCAAGTAATCGATTCATTGCAGCTCTATTACCAGACTCATTTTCTGCTCTCCATGGTACACCGTTGTGGTCCTCGTGACATCCCTACATAGACAGATTCTGTGCAATATTTAATAATTTGGCGGCAGTAGCTCAGTCTGTAGGGAGTTGGCTTGGGAACTGGAGGGTCACCGGTTCAAGTCCCGACATGGACCAAGAACTGAGTGTGAACTGGTAGCTGGAGAGGTGCCAGTTTACCTCTTGGGCACTGCCGAGGTGCCCCTGAGCAAGGCACCAAACCCCCAACTGCTCGGGGCGCTTGTCAGGAGCAGCCCCATCACTCTGACATCTCTCCATTGATGCATGTTTGTGCATGTGTGTGTTCGGGTCTGCATGTACCGTGTATAAGTTAACAACAGCGTGAAAACATTGAATTTCCCCTCGTGGGACTAATAAAGGACTATCTTCTCTTCTTCTTCTTCTTCTAATTTTTGAGTTAAGTCTCAAATTTACACCCCAAATCCTTGCATGCACAGATACATTCAGCATGTACCTGTCATGTTTTTAAACCCAAATGTGTCATATTTCAAACCATGATTTCTGCAAGCCATCATCCTCCAGGGACACCACTGCAGGCAGGTGATGGTAACCCTGGGGAGACGAGCAGTCTACTGCCTCCTCTGCAAGAGAGGTGTTGAGAAAGAGCCAGAAGGGCACAAAAGGGAGTTATCAAGTGTCGGGAAATATTGAAGGAAAAGAAAAAAGTGTGTGTGAGAGAGACAGAGAGGGGGGCTGGGATTCCAGGAAAGGTACACTGTTATCTCCAAATGTTTCTTTGCATTGTCTGGTTGTTTAACTAAGGCTGCCGGAGAGTTTTACTGAAGAATTCGCCTGGTGGCATTCCTGTGGCTGTTGACGTCAGAAGGTTTTGGCCTTTGCTTTAGTATCACAATGAAGTAATAAGACATGTGTGTCATTTTGTAGAACAGTCTATTGATTGTGGTTGAGGAAACAATGCTTTTTTTTTTTCTTGAAGAGAGAGTTGCTCATATTGTGGTTGATCATCTTGCACTTGCGGCTGCAGTTTGATGTTCTCTACTGTTGCCATCATGTTGGAAGCTCTGCCGAAGAATGTACGTGAGGTTTCACATGAGCTCATGGAAGGAAACTAACTTGTTTTCTTTATATCTTCTGGTTTATCCTGAAAAGTCACCGGCAAAGTCTCTATTTATCACCCCACTGGATTTATTACAGTTGGACCTCAAATATTCTAACCTCAGCCACAACTTGCCAAAGTGTCTGGAAGACAAATGAACCCAGCTTTGCCACAATTTACCAGCCAGTGTTTATTACTCACCCCCTGCAAGAGAATCGGACATATTCCACTTTATTATATTTTAAAGAAGTTTCTAGACAAATTAGTGTGCGTGTGCGTGTGTGTGTGTGTGTGTGTGTGTGTGTGTGTGTGTGGTTAAGATTCAGGAAACCATCTCTTGTCTCGCATCTTGTTAATGACAGAGTAGACTATTTTGGAAAAGATGGCATGTTTAGAAGAGGAACAAGTAGCAGGAACAGCAACCCCCTTCCTCATCATGACAACAACAGTGAAACCAGACAGCAGCCCTGACCTGGCAAAGTCATTTCTAAACTACACACACACACACACACACACACACACACACACACACACACACACACACACACACACACAAGCGTGCCGCGGTCTCTACATTTGGTTTGCTGAGGATCATCTCACAGCATGTGGGCTAAAGGTCATCATGTCTCTCTCTTTCTTTCTCTCTCTCGGTTTCTGCCAGGAATTCTATTTTTTCTCTCGTCGCAGCGCAGTCGGTCCTTTGGGTGGTTTTGAGGCGAGGGCAGGGCAAGACGGTGGTTAGTTTGCCTGAGCTGGTGGATGTTCAGAGAGGCTGCGCTTAATTTTGGAGAGTCAGTTTACAATTAAGGCAAGCACACTGCATAGATGCAATCACACTGAGCTGAAATGAGAAGCCAATTTAAATTGATTTGTCAATCGGCAGAAAATAGGCAGCTATTTTGATAATCGATTACTTGTGCAATCATACTGTGGTTGCAGCTTCTCCAGTTGTGAGGATTTGCTGCTTTTCTACATCTCATATTGTCAAAACTGAATATTTGGGTTTTGGACTGTTCGGATCACAAAACGAGACATTTGGAGGAAAAATGTGGTTCTATTTGGAGCTGAAATGATGAGTTGATTGTTGGTTGCAGCATTGTTGCCTTTAGGATTGATATTCAGTAGATGCCACAAGATCTGATACTTAGTTCTAGTCGATACCATTCTGAAAACATGGCATTCATTTTTCTACAGTAAAATAGGTATTAGGGATGGGAACGGTTCAGTTTGTGTATGTGTCGTTTGGTTCATTTGAAATAAGCTGTGTATTTTTTTTGTGTTTATTGTCACACTAGAAATCAAGGCCTATGGAAAGAGGCTGGGACACGGGTGGAGAGGGATATAAGGTATAACACATGCACAGTATAACTGAAGCTGCGGTTGTGCGTTGTGATTGGCTCAGTTTCGGCGAGGGCGGACCAGACTTTACTGCTACTGTCTCTCACCCACCTCTACTATGTTTACACTACTACAGCTACCGCACGTTAGCTCTCCGGCTAACAGCGAATAGTAAACATGTAAGTAAATGACTTTAGTTCCTTCTAGTTAGCAGTGTTCAGTGGTTGTGTTCGGGGAGTTTATTGTGAAGGGAGGAACTGTAGCAGTGAAGTGGTGATGTGCTGTTATTGACAAGTGTCCCAACTACAGAGCGTTATTAATAGATTATCCTTGTGAAGTTTAGGAGCAACGTATCCCTCGGCTACACAAGCTGAAACTAAAGCTGGCAGCAGGCTCTGGCTGTTTAGGTTAGATTGTCATGTATCTTAGTAGTAAACTCATCAGCTGGCTGAGACAAAACAGCTCCACCTCTCTACCAGCGAGACCTGTAGTGGTTCACATCAGCAGAGGGAGGACAGGAGGACAGAGGACAGGAGGACAGAGGACAGGAGGACAGAGGACAGGAGGAAGGACAGAGGACTGATGTATGTGTTTTTCAGTCTTTCTAAACTTCACTCAGGAATATGATTTATATTTATTATATTAATTAGATTGTTTCCAGTGAGATATTAATGAGTTTCTTGGTGACAACATTACTGTTGCTGCCCTAGAAACAACATGTGTCCTAGTGGTATTTTAAATATTCAATTGTAATCCAGTTCTGAATTTAAAAACCAGGCTGACAGTTCAAGTGACAAGTTTAACTGACTTGGTGTCATGCTATGACGATGAAATGTTTCCTTATTTTTTTGAGCAGTGTAGTGCTGTAAACCTTGTAGTGTAACTGGACACATTAACTGTGCAGATTGAGTCTGTGATGATCAAGTGAAGCTAACCACAAGGCCAACTCTGCGCTCATATTATGAAGGAAAGTTCCTACTTTGTAAACCCAAAAAATATATTCAGTATTCAAATGGCGACATACTGTAAAGCACCTGGGTGCTCAAGTTGTCACTGGCTTCAGTTACTCTTCTGGGTTGTTTTAGTTTTGGTTAATCAAGACCAAAAATACAAGAACTGTTCTGTGCAGTGTGATTGATGTCTGGTGAAGATAAACAAGGATAAATTCAGTAAGGAGGCAACAGGGTGGCGTTATAGTTGGAGATTAGAAACTGCTCTGAGCTGTCTGGAATAAAGAGAAAGATAATTTCCTTGTGACTCTGACGTTGGCATCGAATAAAGTCAAGACCACAACATGTTTCTTTAGACCAGAATATATAATTTATAATATATAATTATATTTGTCCGATAGGAACTGAAAAAAAGAGATTATTTTTCATAGACAAAGCAATCAATTATCAGTGACCCAAGGCCCAACCTGACATCTTCAACTGATCATTTAGTCCAACCAAAGAAATGTAATTAATTATTATTGGAGAAAAAAATCCTCATATTGGAGAAGCTGGAACCAGATAATGATTTAATCAGTTAAAAATCTTTAAATCCAAATCAGCCCATTAAGGATTAGAAGTCTACATGCAGATATTTGCAATTGAAAAACAGTGCAGACCACAAGTTATACATTTCATTCATCACTGAATTTAAGTTAAGGCTGATCTGATCTTTGAAAAAGTCAAAATTCTCTGATTCCAGCTTCTTAAATGTGAATATTTTCTGGTTTCTTTACTCCTCTATGAAAGTAAACTGAATATCTTTGACTTTTGGGAAAAACATGACATTTGATCTTTGGCTTTGGGAAACACTGATCAATATTTTTCACCATTTTCTGACATTTTTCAGACCAAAGGAGTAATCGATTAAGCAAGAAAATAACTGACTGAGTTCAGACCAGCTGCTGTGCAAGGCAACACTGCACCAATGCATGCTATAAACAAAGGGAGTCGATGACGGTTGACACCTTGACTTGTGGTCAGCGCTGCAGCAAATGTCTGCACACAGGCTTAAAAACATCGAGTTTGATCCTCAGAGCAGCCGGTGTGGTTGTTTTCATATCCTTTACCAGAATCGCTACCTGCTCCCATTATCGACGACTGCTCTGCACAAAAGCACAAGCTCCAGTAGTGCTGCTGCAGCGGTCGATCTCAACTCCTCGCAATCCCTCCCCCTGGGTTCCCTCTCGCTCCAGCAGTGAGTCATCAGCTCAGCAGAGAGTGAGAAGGGGGAAAGAGGAGTGGGAAAGGGTGGTTCATTCAGGGTTCAAGGCTCCCTCGCCTCGTCCCCTCTCCTCTCTTTGCTGACAGTTTCCCCTGAGCACATGACCCGTCTCAACCCTAAACCCCAGCCGTTCTATGTGGCCACGGTCACACTTGTCACTTCGGTGCAGCTTTTTTGGTTATGACTGTCTAATTCTGTGAGGTCACATTGCTGCATGTCTTTGGCCTGAAAATGTATGTTGTGCGTCTCCTGTGGCTGTATTACTTAAAACAGCCCACATGACTTTGTGTTGTTCATCCATATTTTTACATTAATATGAGCGAGCAGGCATGCAGTCAGTATAGGCTGGTCAGGACTTTGTGGTTCAGGAGGTTTGTCTTTTCCATCAGGTACTTTTTGTTTGATTTTTCCTAAATATTGTTGTACTTGGATTATGACCTGATTATATACACTTTCAGTCCAATACAAACCTATCGCTTCCATTTTTTGTGCATACACAGACATGTTTTAAACATCACCCTGCTGGCAAGATTGAACAGTATAAATCGTGTTGAATTTATCATAGTCTTGTGCTATGTGCAAGTATAAAGCAGCCTCTTTAAGGGGAGACACTCCAGGCAAAAATACTGTTTTCATTCATTGGTCAATTTAGAGATTTTTTGGATTTTTCTCTCAGACTAGTAGAAAGAAAACATCCAAAAGACAAATTTAAAATTTTATTTTACTACATTTTGTCTATTTGCATCTGTAGATTTCTCATAAATTTGCCAAAATTTACCATTAGGTAATATCTCATTTGTATTTTTACTGTATTTTTACCCTGTTCACCTGTAGTAGCTTCAAAATGAACCGATTTTACCATCTATATCTTTAAAGGCTGTTTTCTCTCATACTGTGGTACTTACATACACCAAACGTCCCAGTTTCATTCCTCTTTATATTCAGAAGATTTACATTGACGGGTGCGTTCATATATCGTCGTTAGTCTGATTTATAGATCATTATTAACATGGCCAATATTGATTTTTTTTTTTTTCTATTGACAGTGTTTTCTGACTTATGAAGGGCTACATAGAGATATCCAAAAACCTTAACTCTAATATGTCAACATACAAAATGTAACATCACTCTTGAACCTGGCTGTATCCAAAATTCAGATTTTTGTTTTGGAAATGCATGAAAATTAGCACATATTTCATAAGCAAATGGCTCATTTGCTTATTTAATCATATCAATCAAAAAACTGGCAATACAAAAAAAATATTTGTCTTAGTGTAAGTAATCAACTGGTGAAGTTTCATGGTGATATCTCGTTGGTAATTCTTACACTAATAAGTAATACTTCGGCCAGCCCAACAATCGCATGGTCGGCCGACTGGTGGAGTTTCCTGATTGGTCGTTGGTGTTTCAAAATGAAAAGGTGGGCAACAGTCCTGTATGCAAATGAGCCCGTCCAGCGTCACGAAACTTTGACCGTGCTGCCAAACTAGGCGACCTAGTTCTAAAAGGAAACGAGATTCAGCAGTGGCATAGCCTGTTCTCTCACTTAAAATGTTTTCAGAAGTAGATTTTGGTGGAGTGTTTTGACGGAATAACAAAAAATTTACGAGCAGGCCTCCATGTTGTTTCCTGTTTGATGTGACAACCAGAAAACCAGCGACCAATCACATGCACCACTTGAAGGGCCAGTTGAGTGTAGCAGCCCCCTAGTGTCCTCGCCGGACCTGGTGGACATGTACCACTGGATTTAACATTATGACTATTTGTGTAACAGTTTAGCCAAAAATTCAGACTGACCATACATGGTCCAGCCATATACTTGGTTTTGACTGAGTCTTGTTAAAAACAAGATCTAGACTATTTTAGTTAAGAGGTTGCTCTGCTGCCTGCCTCTATAACCTGTCTGAGGTGTGATAATGCTGTACACCCCTGGACTGTTTCCTGTCTGCCTGAACAGAGAACAACAAGCCCACTCATGAAGTCTTTGCCTCAACCGAAACCTCTCCAGCTTTACCAGTTTCATTTTTGCATTCACGACCCAGAGCGCAAGCCCTATCAGACCTTACTGAAGTCACTTAACCTTGTGTTCATTAATGTTCTCTATTGAATTTTTGAAACTGAGGCAAACCAGTTTAAATCCACTGCGACTGGTCAGAAGTATCTCAATTTAGGACACGTGCTATCTGAGGACTGAATGGAGCCAGGTGGCAGGCAGTATAGAGAAAACAGAGTCGGAGCTGCGAGATTCACAAAGGAGACTTCATTAAAGATAGAACAAGCATCAAGGGAGTGTGTGTGTGTGTGTGTGTGTGTGTGTGTGTGTGTGTGTGTGTGTGTGTGTGTGTGTGTGTGTGTCCAGGTTTGCTCCACAGCGAACACACACTGGAAATTTCATTACTTTGTGTTCAGGACATATTGTATGTGTGCGGAGTTTTTTTTTTTTTTACTTGCTCAGTATGTTCCAGCCCCTGCGCCAGATTACACTCGCTAATGTGTACAGTTTGGTGTGCATGTGTCTGGATGTCTTATTGATTGTGTGCCAGGCCAAGACGAGGTTTTAAAAAGTCCGTCCATATGGAGCATTGATGTCGGAGAGTGCGGTCAAGAGGGAGAGAGATGGAGGGAAGGAAAATGAAGGGAGGGAGAGAGAATGAGGAGGCCTTTTCTTTGGCTTTTCTGCCTCTGTCATTAAGCTCTCCCATGTCAAAGACAGATGGAGCTGGTGCCCTGTGTGTGTGTGCTTGCGTGCATGTGTGTGTGTGTGTGTGTGTGTGTGCGTGCGTGCATGTGTGTTCACTTGCAAGTGCAGACTGATGCGACCCACCCAACTCTCCACACTCGAACACATACACACCATGGAGCCCTGCCCTTGATTCTGCCTCCAGCGGGGCGTCTCAGGGCAGCCAGCAGACCTCTGCCATCTGCAGTCAGTCAGGCTTGAGGGTCGGACAGCTCATCAGCAGTCACTTACCTCAGTCAACTCTCTGCTTCTGCTCATGCAACATTACACTTTTACTTCTTTTATAAAAGATCATTTTCGAACCTTTCTGTGATTCAGATCACATCCTCCTTCAGTCTTTCATTTCATCTCGCCGTTCTCTCATTGCAGTTGTTCGTTCGGCAAGTAGAGTGGATTAATGTGAGTGAAATGTAGAAAGTTGTCGATTCTTAATATACACTGATGCTTGACCGTCTGGTTTGCCACGCCCACCTCAAAATGAAGACATTTAAGCTCTTCTTAAATGTGGGACAATAACAAATATGGATTTTAACTCCAGTTTTGTCAAATTAGGTAAAGTCATAGAAATAAAATAGGAGTTGAGGGGCCATTGACCTGTTTGCTGAGATAATTTGACTTGTACAAAAGAAAATGAAGATAGTTTCTATGTTGGCAACAGAACACAGGTCAATGGGGCCGTAAAGTTTGTGGTCACAGCTCGCCAGGAAGAGACCAGACGTAGCTCCTGGAGACATAGGGCTGGCTAGGTAGTTGGGTAGCTTGTCCCCAGGCGTAGGGACCATTTAGACCCAGCGACAGCCTGCTGTTAGACTTATTTCCCGTAATCTGTGCAGCACCAAAGCACCCAGCCCAAGAGCTTACCAGCCAGCTGTATGCCAGCTAGCTAGCTAGCTAATTCCACCGTGCTCCAATGCTACACTGCTTATAGAAAACAAGCCCAACAAAGTTGTCAATCATCTGCCGTGTGAATGTAGCATGAAGTACCTCATTACATTACTACTCCACTTAGTTGTCATTACTGCCAAACCTCACCTCAATGAATCCGCAAATCGGCTTAGTTTATGTGTAAGTCAGTCTCTGTGGCAACAGTACACATAAAAATGGCTGCCGCTCTGACCATCCTGCTATGTTGATTTGAATGGGAATGTCCATTCTCCAACTATATTTTATGTCTATGATTAAAGTAGAGTAGGTCACTGAGGTAGGACCACAGGAACTCTCCCCAGGAGCTAGGAAGCTTTTGAGGAAGTCTTTGTGTTTTGACCCCAGGGATCAGGTCTGAATTTGTTTCTGGGGAAATTTTACCCCCAAAAAGGTCCAGTCGAGGAACTTTTGGGGTGGAGTTTGCCGGATGATGGTTGCTGAGTGGTGAAACATAAACACAGCACTGCTGCTTCAACTGCACCGCTTCATTCATAAAATAAGGAAGTACTCTACTGTCATCGGATGAGGGGAGAGCATTTCTTTCTGTTTGATATTAAAAGTAAAGTTCGGCTGTGCAGTCGGCCTCCTGACTCATTTAAAAAAACTAGAGTGAGATATTGCGAGCGTAAGAAGAGCCAACGTGGTAGTACTGTAAATAAGAGAAAGAGAAGTTATTTTCTGATAGTTTCTTGGTGGTTACATTCTCAAACACAATAAATAATCATCAAACACTCAACAGATGATTTACTGCAGAGACAGACGTTCTTAGTTCAGTTTTCCTTTGCAGCATTTCAATCATTGCATCCAACGTGCATCAAATACTACGCAGCAGTACATGTTGCAGCGAGACTATTGTTTAACTGTATTTTTTCCAATGCATTTTTTTTTTAGATGAAACAGGCAGGCACACTGACCTGCAGGCTGCAGAGTGTGTTCACCGATGCGACCACCGGCAGCCCTCGTCTCATGTTGTTTTGCTTTTTCATACGTCAGCGGACTAATTTGTCTAATCTTTTAAGAGCTTTAGACCGCTGTGGAAATGGAGACAGCCTTTTAGTTCATTTAGAACCAGTATCGGGACTAAAATTACCAGGAACTTGTTGGTGGACTTTAGTCATGTAGCCACAATGATGTAGTGAGCCTTTAATTCCCTTTCATGTGGGACAGTATTTAGCCTACCCATACATTAAGAATACTCCCATTACTGTCACATCCAAGCAGGACTTTCTTTATTTTTTCATACAATATAAATATCTTATCATCACTGTGACAAGCATTTAACTGAACATCCTCTGCTTCTTTGCATCCTCTCCCGTCCTTGTGGATAGTTGTGGATGCTACTTAGCTAGTATGCTAGCGGTCAAAGTTTGTGAGAGTATTTGTAGTGACTCTGCCCTCACCGCTCCTAGCTGGCTGCTGCAATTGTTGGCACGCACAGCGGCACATGCCGGGCACCGGCGCCAAGCACAGAGCGAGCCTCCAACTCGAGCCACGTCTCTCCGTTGTCTTTGGTCGCTGTCTAGGAGACTTTTTGTCCTCTTCTCTTCCCCTATTTACGTCTTTCTCGTTGTCCCTCATGCCTCCACCCATTCTTTGAAACACTTGTCCGGGGTTGACTTAGGATACGAGTTCGGTGGCCAAACTTGTCGCCGCGACATTTTTTTCCCTCACTGATTAAATATGTGTTTGAGAGATGTGTGCGTAATACCCTTGCTGCAGGCCACACACAGCATGGCACAGCCCGGTTGAGGAAGTGACTGTGTGTGTTAAAGGAAAAGGCTGATGATTTTTGCTCCGTGCGTGTTATAACTGTGTAACAGTGCTGTGGCTGTGACATCAGTTTGCAGGTATTTTTCAATAGGCAGCCAGCGGGCTTGAATTTCCAAATTTCTCTTACTTAGTCCCCTTTCGCACAAACACATTCACTTGCTTGGTGAGACATGTTGTTATTTCCACCCATTTTTCTCTGTTCGGTCTTGAAAGGTTTGAAAACACATCTCTCTCTCTGTCTCTCTCTCTCTCTCTCTCTCTCTCCACACACACACACACACACACACACACACACACACACACACACACACATATACACACATACAGGTAGCTGCAACAAGGAGCACAGTCAGTCTGTTTTTGTCTTTCAAATAGTGCTGATTTTTGGCAGGGCTTCACCAAATAAAGCTTGCAGGCATCAGTTGGTGCGCCTCATAAGTCTTTTATAAGCTCAATAACAGGTTTGCCTGGCAGCCCCAGCCCATATTTTTGCTGTTCTTATTGTGCCTGGCAAATATCAATAAGCTTGTTGACAGGTGTCAGTTTATGTAGGCTGTACAATAGGCGGTTGTCAGCTTCCTCCTTCTCTCACACGTCAGTGTGGACGCCTCCCGCACCTGACTGGATGAATGCACCACTTGCTAGACCGCCATAGGGCTTTGTTTCTGAAAACAAATCTATTCAGTTGTGAATCATGCTTCTTTTTTGAAAAATATTTTTAACAACAGCTTTGGTTTCGCTGCATTATCTCAGTGCTAACTAATAATAATACAGTTGTAGACAAAGGAGAGTAAATGAATCTGCTATTAGTCATATTTGCATTCAATTATCAAGCGAATTTTAAGCAAACTTGAAATGTGGCAAAAAAAGAGATGCAAGTAAGGTGTGTTTCAATCAAATTATTTCGAGCCAATAGACTCGGCTACAGCGTTCGGTCAGAAGTTGCCGCTAAAGGCTGCGCAAGGTTAGCAGAAGAAGAAGTAGAGTTTGAAAAAACAAATGTAACCGACCCTTGTTAACTGATTATTAACCGTTAACCATTAAGATTAGTGCGTTTCATGCAGTGGTGCCTAATAAGCAGTCTAGCTGCAAAGAAAAGCAGATGCACAAACAGGTTAAATCCATCATTTATCACCAGCTGCAGTGTAAGCGTGAAACAGACAACCGAGTCCCCAGTTTCCTGGTTTGTGTGGGGTTATCAGTATCAGTAGCAGTGTGTGTGCAGTTTATTTATCGGTGAATAAATGCCACTGGTCCTGTGTCTTGCCAGCCGCCTGCTGATTACAGTGAAGGTGGTTAGCTGGCACTGGCTCAGACTCTCTTAAGGTGGGCTGTTAAGGTGGCGCAGCTATTCTCCTCTAAGTCACAAGCCACTCCCCTGAGTTTTGCTCAGCGGTATATTTAATCTTTAATGTGTATTTTAGCCATTTATCCGATAGCGTTAATTGGTCATAGCTGCAGTAGCCGAGATTGGAGCAAATTAGATTTTAATAAAGTTTTTATTTTTCTGTCAGATCTGACCTGAGGTCTGCTGCCTAGTGCCGTTTATGAGAGCCGTCTGTCAATCACAAGCAAGCTTCGACCAGAACGTCGAACTAGGCAGCGCTGATCAAAAATGAATCATTATGTTGCATTAATACATATTTCTCTCCTCAGATGTTTTCAGATTCATCTTGTAGTACACTGTTTAGCTGTAAAATGAGAAAGCTTGTGACCCAGCAGCCATGTTGAGATCTCTTGAGAAAATACCAAGCACTGCTCACATGACCGGAGCATAGCCAATAGGAATGCTCGCTCTCTGAAATGACCTGTGGTTGGTTAATCAAACAGATTAATTGATTATACCGTATTTACCGGGGTTATAAGGCGCACTATCAATGAATGTGTCTATTTTCATACACAAGGCGCTCTCGTCTCGTGATAGTGGAATAACTCGCCCGGCATTGCCTCCCTGTCTTGGTGAATGTGTGTTCACCTTCTGTCATCCAACACTCCCACGAAGCTCGCAATTTAACTTTGAACGACCTGTTGACACCAAAATCTAGCAGTTGGAGTTCTTTACTTAATCCACCCGTAATGACGGCAAGCTCCAAATTAGTTTTCTTCACTTGGGTTTTGACAGTGTCGGTGAGATGGGCGCGCATGGAGTCGCAAATCAATAGGGACGGAGATTTGTGGAAAAAGCCATTCGGTCTCTTAACATAAATCTCTGACAAGCCATCCAGCGGTGCAGCTTCGTAGTGTATCAAAGTCATAATAAAACATTTTGACAGATTTTTGAGCGCCCTGTACCACATAAAAGTGATTCGAGTTCAGTAAGCACAACCAGAATTGATACATAAGGTGCGCCGGATTATAAGGCGCACTGTTGATTATTTAGAAAATTAAAGGTTTTTTTAAGTGTGCCTTATAGTGCGAAAAATACGGTAGTTGGCAATTAATTTGCAGTAGACAACTTATCGATTACAACCACTAATAATACAGTTGTAGAGAAATTGCTCAAAAAAAATGTTTAAAGGAGAGTGAGTGAATTTGCCATTTAAGTGATCTTTAGTAACTCATGTATAAGCGGCTTGTTTTCAGCTGTAGTCCATACAGTATATTCGGTGTCACTGCGACGGCCCGTGGCTGTGGAGGCCGAAGGAAGCTGCTGCGAGGGAGCGTGGTGTTGATAATGAGGTGTACAGCCACTCGGAGGAGTTGCGATATCTGCTATCAGCCCTCAGGCAGGGAAACCAGACACCTTTTTATAGGCCTAATCCCTCATCCCAGCCCCCCTCCCCCACCACCACCACCACCACCACACACACTGCTGTTTGTGTGCACTCACTGTCCTGGAGCTGAGTGTGTGTGTGTAAAGTGTGTATGTGTTAAATCCATATACACACAGTCAGATGTATGGTCTCATGTTCACACAGGGCCTGTGTCAGAGCAAAGCTGACCCACCCTGGTGTGACAGATGTGTGAAAAATGGTTTAATTGGGTGCAGATTGGTGCAAACACTCCCCAAACCTAGCACATTTTATTTCAGGGTGCTATCTTATTGTTATAAAAGTACATTTTAAGAAAAAAAGAAACACTTTTATTAGACTTTCTTGTAACCAGAACCTGTTTATATTTAACCAAAAGTGTTTTAACAGCAAAATAATGTGCATTTTTCAGTTGTTGTAAAACCATAACATGTGCTTCCTATTGACAGAGTAGGCAGATGGAGCCTTGTGCATTTGCTTAGCCCCTTGTACCCATTGAAAAATTAATTAAAAGTAAATAAATGGTTCAATAGGTCACTATTTGGTACCACATCTGCCTCAGTTTAAGGCCAAAATATATGCAGTCAGTCCCATAAAGTGGATAAATACTAACATCAACTCTGTTTAAGGGCAGACACGTCTTGGTACGGTAGTTAAATCGGTTTCAGGCCACATCCACATGCGCACACGCTGCCTGCCGGTTGACCTCAGAGGTCACACCCTCACCCCTTGACCTTGAGCATATGACTGATGGCGTCTGGCGTCTGTGGGTTGTGTTTTGGTCCCCTGGGACGCTCTAGGTCTACAAAAGAGAGATGTGTGTGTGCGTATGTGCATGTCTTTGTCCATCTGAAATGTAGACAAAACATTAAGTTGCTAATTTTTTGTGAAAATGGGGGAAAATAGAGATTCCAATGAGCGCTTTTAGTATTACTCTCCAGGAAAATGACAGTTTTTTTATTCATTTAAACTCAATGTGATGCTTCGCAGCATTTCTTTTAATCTCTCTGACATATTTTGTAATGTAATATGGAGAGCAGCACATACTGCTGCTGCTGTTGCTGCCTCTGAGACACAGCAGTATTTCTTAAACAGGTTTACAGCATTACTAACACCCAGAGTGTTCGTTAGAAGCCAGACATTCTTGAGAAATACAGAAAAGCCATGTCACTGCACATCAGCTTAGATAAGAGTATTCAACAGTGTCAGTGTTATCTATCGTGCAGGATAATTTGGTTTTGCTGTTCAGTCATAACTAGTGAACTTGAGGTAAGATGATGTCTAGATATGCACCAGCTGATTGTTGGTGTTTTTTTTCAACTTGCATCTAAAATCTGCATCATGGCCTGCAGTTTCTATGTTTAAGTTGCAGTGCTTCAGTTCCTGGGAGAGGACAAATTGTTTCTTGTGTAATGCCTCCCAGTTCCCTTGAAGAGGAGAGGGCATTGCATGACATGCACCTCCTCAAAGATATAAAAACATGTTGGGGCTATGGGCCATGTGACAACAAGAAATGTGATTGGTCATTTCTTTTGCTTCTGGTGCGTGCAGTGTTTGTTGACGAAGTAGACATGGAGGGGGTTGAAGAAAGGTTTAGTTGTTTTGTAGGACAGCTTTGAATGCTCTGATTTAGCAAAACCATTCTTAAAGCTTCTCTTCGCCACAGTTATCACTCCATCAGTGTAAAAGTCTTTACATACTCAGTGTGCATTTTTAAAAATCCGTCACGTGAAAAAAACATGACACACGGAAACCTCGCACACACTCTGATGCTTTTTATCATTCTATTTGTTGTGAAAAATCGTAATACAAGACAAAACTGAATTAATTACATGGGTGCAGTGGATATCGCTAGTCCCAAATGGGGCTAATGAATGATTATTAGCAAGAAGTTATCATGTAGCTATGCACAATCACTACTGTCTAATCTTTATACATATGTTGTTTTGTGACCGTCCCCAATTCCAGGCTAAGCAGTATTATTTTATTTCTTTATCAAATAATGCTTTGTGCGGGGAGATTAAGTGAATGTTTATCATGCCACTTTAGATGATGACGTTTGCATGGATGGTGGCTCTGAGTAGTCAAACATCCCTCTTTTGGCTTTAGCGCAGAAAATTGCACGTTCCGAAGTTTTCGAGTCACAACGTGAGGTGGTATTTATTTTAAACGTACGATTTCAGACAAAAAATACGGTGTGCAGAGTCCTTAAGGAGTAGTAAGTTTTCCTCTGGTATACATAATATAGCACTGCATGGTTCAATAATGTAAAATATCTTCATGTAGTCTAGAAGAATAGCTCAGTTACTAGGGACAGGGCTCCAAACTGCGACTAAAAATCTGTGGAGTGCGACTAAATATTTTCATTGGGTGCACCGGTGTGTCTGACAGGTCTGTCTATATGTGTGTGAAACCGCACCCTGTAGCGTACTCCTCCCCGAGCAACATCACAGCCATAAAACATGACGCTAGTTCAAAATGAAGAGACCTACTTATTGTTTTTCATCAAGAAAATGTTGCCTTGCCCGTTACACCTGTCCCCAGCCCTGAACGGCATCACCGGCGGAGCCACCTGTTTACCTGGTCCCTGTAAGATGCCTAAACCTGAACGTGGCGCTGGATTCATTTCACAAGAGGGGAGGGCATGTGTGAGACCCTCCGGTATATTTAATACCACAAGGCAACTTTACCGCTACATGCATTACATTCCACTGCTCTGATACCAAAGTAATATGCAAACATGTGGATACCTGATGGTACTGTAGGTAGACTGTTAAACTCACTATCAGGGGTCACACCCATCCCTGATAATGCAAACAATAAATCTGTGTTGAAATTAGCAGGATGAGAGCTTAATGGTATGTGCCATTGATTTAAAGTTATGATACATTCAGGCTCTAAGATGAGTATTGGGCAAAATCTAAAGTTACTATGATGTGTTATATGCAATCTTGTAAAATGTTGTTTTTGGCTAGAAACTTGAATAAATGTAGTTGTTTGAAAATGTTTTCACAGCAATATGAAGTAGATATTACAGAGGACATTATGACCTGATTAACTTCCTAACAAAAACCAATATGCAAACGGTAATAAAGTAGTGTATGTTGACGTCCATGATGGGATTTATTATTTCACTTTTGTTTTTTAACTTGGTATCGAGAATCATGGGATTTCACTGGTATTGGTATTGACTACAACATTTCTGGTATTGTGACTTCCCTGGGAACTAACAAAACGCTTAAAATGTGTTATTACGACGATAAAAGGCACTGTGAAAATTTTTTTGGGTGCACCTAAATTATTTGCTGGTGCACTTAAATGACAAAGTTAGGCACACCAGTGTAAAAACCAATGTAAAAAGTTAGTCTGGAGCCCTGAGGGATACATATTTTAAGATATTGATGATTAAACTTACCTAACCTGCAGACATTCGCTGTATATAAGAAGTAGATGTAGTCACCATGATGTTGTGAACTTCCGTTTCGAAGCCTGATTTTGTTTTTTTGCAACCAGAAGTGACACAAGAAGATGGAGCTAAGTATAACTGGACGCTGAATCAGACATTTTTAGGCAACCTAAAGGGTTATAATGAAGTAGGCTCATTTTCTCATTGACTTCTATACAATCAGACTTGTTTTTGTGACCAGAGGAGTCGCCTCCTGCTGGTTATTAGAAAAAATGAAAGTGTAATGCACATCCAATTGGTTTCACTTTTCAGACACAGCGGTTGCTGCCTGAACAAAGCTGATCTGAAAACATTAATTTGGCCGTATTGTTGCACCCCTACCATACAAGTGTCACCACGGCTTGGAAAAGTTTGTGAGGCACTGAAAATGTAACTTTGCTCCTGTTTGATTTATTAGAGCTGTATCAAACACACGCCTGAGCAACAGAGCAAAGACTGTGTGTTTTTACACTTTTTGCATGTGTCTTTTCAGAAGACTGGCTCACAGTGCTGAGGACATGTCAGGGTGTGTATTTCGGTCTCTTCTGAGCCTTCGGGTGTTGATGTGTGTTTTTTTTTCCCCAGCACTGTTTGGACTGTCAGTCACAGCTGTCAAACACATCCCCGTATGAACGGCAGGCTGGGTTCACACACCCTCAATCAACCTCCCGTCGAGTGTGCATGTGTTGACGTGGGTTAACGTGTGTTTGTGTGTTAGCATGGGGAAGTGGGTGGTCGATGCTCTATTCATAGCAACTGCCATCTTTCTCTGTCACCAGTACCTCATATGTCATATTACCTGTCAAAGAACGACGAGAGAGCCCCCCCAAGGTTTTTCCTCCACGCTCTATGCTTGCGATTAATTTTATTCTATTACCAACGTATCTGTGCACTACAGACATACTTTCATTGTCTTTAACTGGAAGAGACGTCCAAAAAATGACTTTACAATGAATGCTCCGACTTAGAGCTACATTTAATGTTAATTAGTTTTTCTTGTGTGGCAATGCCGGGGTTAAACATAAACCATATTTCAATTTCAGGACTCGGTTAAACTTTCATTAATTTAAGCTTATTGGCTTCATAGTTTTGAACCAGAACTTTCAGTTATTGGATAAAGTAGCTTGTGGAAAAAAATTTAGTAGGCTACAGCTGTTATTTCAATGTGTCAGATACATATTTAATCACATACCTTCTGCTGCCATATATTTATATATAGATATATTTAGTGAGCATCTTTTGCACAAAAACATATTCCTATGAATTTAGTTGTGCCCTGTCATTTTCATGTTGTAGTTTAAGTGTGTACTGGGCAGCTGTGTCTTTTAGAAATGTCAGTATTGGATGGGGACATCTCCGATGTTTGAGTTCAGTATTTTCTCAGCAGGTGCATGCTAGATAATGGATTTAATTAATAGTTGACATGTGGAATAGTTGTTTGGTCTGTAAAATGTCAGAAAATGGTGAAAAATGTCAATCGGTGTTTCTCAAAGCCCAAGATGACGTCCTCATATGTCTTGTTTTGTCCACAACTCAAAAATATTCACTTTGCTGTCATAGAGAATAAAGAAACTAGAAATATTCACATTTCAGAATCTGAAATCAATTGTTTTTTTACTCTTTTCTCCTTAAAAATAACTCAAACTGATTAATCAATCATCAAAATGGGTGGCGATTATTTTAATAATAATGTAACTAATTGATTAGTTAATCGTGCCAAGTTACGTCATTAACTCATATGTATACGCTGCAATATAACAAACTAAACTACAGTTTTTTTGTCATTTTAAACATCAGTGTGATTGAAACAAGCTGCTGTCTGTTAATCTGAACATTTACTTTTGGTTTTGAAGTTAATAATTGCTGACAGGTTGGCATTTGTCTGAAACCTGGTTGATGTGCAAGTCTGATAGAAGATGAACGTGTTTTTGGAAAAGTTCTGAAGGTGCAGGTACATTTATATTTACACAAGTTTTGTTTGTAAAAACTTTAACAACACTGTAATTATATTTGTCATATTGCTGGCCACTATTAATGTGTATCCACTGGCCAAAATCTTCAGATCAAATAAAGATACAGGGCCTCAGAAAATTTGGCTTTGAAAAAACGAGTGTTTATTAATCTAATAAACTGAAGAAGAAAAGCCTCTTCCCCCCTTTTCACTGCCAGACCTCCCTTTCTGGTTTAAAAATGACTGGATATCTGCATCTTACAGTCAGCTCTGGTCCAGATTTGACAAATAATTATTTCTTCTTTTAGGAGATGCTCGCTATGACTTTGCGGTTGCCTGTGTGTCCTGTGAAAGAGCCCCGGGGGGGGGGGGGGTTGGTTTGAAGTTTCGCTCTGCGTCTAAGAGTGGTATCTGCTGTTGGTTAGAGGTGTTGGGTTTTAATAAGCCACCACAAAAATATGGTCTGTCACCCTCTGGCTGCCCTTGTGTTCAGCCTTTGAGAAATTAAAGTGTCAGTCTGGTGTCGATCTCTGCATATTTGTGGGCATCAGTGTGTTTACTCTAAAGTAGCCAGAATGATAGAAAACCACTTAGTTTTCGGAAACGATTGACTTTGAATTGACACCTTTGAGAAGCTGGAACCAGCAAATGTCAGCTTGAAAATCACTAGTCAAGTAATTGATGAATCCTTTATTTGATTTTTCTAACTGTCTGGTGTTGGCGTTACGCCGCTGCCTCAGCTTTCCTTATTTTTGGTCAGTTTGCACTTTTAAAGACATCCCCGTAATGCAGATGTTTGGGTGAATAGATAGGCTCAACGCAACAGCCACTGTTAGCTCTTCTCTGTAAGCCAACAGTGAGCTCACTCTCACTTCCCAGTGAAAGCGCAGAGTCCGGACATCCTCTCCCACTGCTGCTTCACATCTACTGTAAATGGAACAACTCGTCTGTCCCGTCTCATACCAGTTCACCGGCCTTGGCACACCGACTAACCCATTAGTAACCATGCCAGGGTAAGCTACCAGCGAGTTGGCTTAGCAGCTTAATGGGCCTATCAGGTTCCTAATAGCATACCGGCTAAGTGAAAAGACCTCATTACAGGGTTCATAAACAGAAGGGATAAGAGAAGTACAGGAAATGAGTTTGGTACTTTACAAGTTTCTAATGGTAGAGGTTGAGATTAGTGCAGAAGGTGGTTGTGTTTGTGCTTTTTCTACAACTAAAATGATTTATCCAATGGGATTTATTAATGCCACTCTGAGGCAATTATGAAGCATAAGCACATATATATTTACTTGTAATGCAGTGATTTTGCAGTGTACAAAAAATAATTAATGTTGATGCGTGTGGATGTTCAGATTTGACTGGAAAGATGGAGGAAGTGACTGTCTGCAGGCTGTGCTTGCTGGTACTTTTTTTAAATGGGCAGCGAACTTTTGAAATGATTGCGTCCCCATGTTCTTTTTTTGGATGACTTGAGTGGCAGAAATGATACCAGTTCATCACTTTCACTACATATACTTCTGAAATACATTTGGAAAAAGTGCAGTGGTAGGCAGTGTTAAATGAAGACTTTTCTGCTTGTTAATTTTAGATGTTTACTTGACACTCTTAAGGGCCTAGGTAGTCATTAGTGATGTGTTTGTCTACCCAGAACCTGGTTGTAGGTAGGTTGGTCGGGTTTGAGTGAGCTTATTTGAAAATATTGCTTGTTTGAGTGGGCAGGCAGGCCAAAGAGTGACAAGGCAGCATTCAGTGTAAGTTATTAGGAACTTACAGAAACAGCGTCTTAATCCTTACAGTATGTCGGTCTGTCTTTCTGGGTTTGAGTGGTTGATTAACGCACATTTTTGTGGGTCGGGCGGTGTGGATTGGCCCTCATAGCGGGTCGGGTGGGTGCGGGTTATAAAGAACCCTGACACGTGCATCACTAATAGTCACTGTCAAAGAGACAACTCCTAAAAAATGTGGTGCTTTGGCTCCTTTTCGTTTTCTTCTTTAATGGAAAATCACATTGAAATAAGTATGAAATAACATCAATTTGCTTCATATCCTAATGTCAGCGAGTCTCTCTCTCCACCTATTGAAACTGATAAGTGAGACCTATTGTGAGCTCAGTGCTCATCACTGCTTCAATATGTTGTGATATTGTAAATAAGGCAATATGGCTTTTTTGTTGTTGTTGCTTTTTGAAATATCTAATTTTAGGAAAACTGTCATAACATAAAGATCACACCAGAAATGCACTATTTTAGAAAACGTGAAAATAAGACTTTTGTACTGCATGGAAAAACTGCATGTTTGTTTACTCCAAACTGTATGTGACTATCTTAAAGTGGCCATGTCTGTAAAGAGGAGACTTGTGGGTACCCATAGAACCTATTTTCATTCACATAGCTTGAGGTCAGAGGTCAAGGGACCCCTTTGAAATTGATTTTTGAGAATCAATACCATATTGCAACATATATTGTGATACTCACATGTATGGATATTTTCTTACACCCGTACATTGAATCCTATCCTGTTGCTTGAATTCTTACCACTGCTGTTTGGCTGCAGTATTTCTCACCGTCATTGTATCCAGTGGAATCTGTGATAGTAAGCAGGAGGTGAGGAGGAGGAGGGAGGGAGAGTAGTAACAACGGATGGAGAGAAAATCTTAGAGCTTCCTTTTCCTCCGTTGATCTCCGGCTTTGAGAGTGTTTGTGTGTTAGAAGGCAAAAAAATCAGTTTTTCACAGTTGCCCGCATCAGGCATCATTTGTGAAGGAACAAAGATGTGAGCAATAATTTTAGTAACTGCTCGTGTTGAATGGTGCAGGGATGGAGGCTTCATTGCTTCATGAAGTGGGATTAAAATAAGGACACTTAAGCAAAAAAATAGAACAGAAATAGGCCATAAGAATAAATATGTGGGAAAACATTAAAAAGGAAACCTGAAGCAGGTAATGTGGGGCGGGACGGGATATACTGTAAGTAGATGTCAGCAATCTGTGTTGGTGTGTGAATTTATTTTGTTTATTTATGTCTTCTATTATTAATAGTAGTATTATTTTTATCACTTATTTTCTATTTTTCTTTTTAATTATTTTGTTATTAATTTCTTTTATTTCTTTTATTATTTTTCTATTTTATTTTTTTTTTACTCTGTTATGCACCTGTTTTTGAATACTTTGTATTTCTTTTTGTTTTTCATTAACATTTAATATCTGTGATTATGTATACAAATATTTTGTTTGTCATGGTTTAGGTTGTAGTTAATTTTCTTAATAAAACATGATTCAAAACAAAAAAGGGAAAACTTTAAATGATAAAAGCTGATATAGGAATACAGTACATCCTGGACTTGTGGTTGAGAGTATCTTGTTTTTAGGCTTCGAGTCATTTTGATATTGGACGATGGTCTGGCTGACGTGCGACTTGCATGAAGTCAAGGTTCTGTACTTGGAGTTTCTTGAACTTTGCAATCATGCATGCCATTTCAGAGAGCCTACCTAAAAGATCTGCAGTTGCAACAGTCAGCGTGCCTTTGTTTTGTCTTTGCAACTCTACCTTTTGCGGTTTCCTGTTTGGTCCTCTTCTTGTTGGTGTTTGTGTCTTGAGTGAGTGTGCTAAAGTGAGCCTGTGGAGCAGTGGTTTTTCGCAGAACTTGCAACACTTCTGACCGCCTTCATCTCTCTTTTTACACATTGCTTCTTCACAGTAAAACCGGTCTGTCCGCAATATGAAGCACTTGAAGCTGGTCGAAATTAGGATTGTGAATCTTGGAGCATGCACGCTGTAAATACACGTAAAAACATTGCATATTATTGTGCTACTTAATGGCTTTTGCTTTGATTTTCCTTCATGATGGATGTTTTAAAATGCTTTAAAATATGGCGGGTAAATGCAGCCACGACTGTTTCATGTTTCTTGTGTGCAGTCTTAGCTTCACCTCCCGTTTCTCCTCTAAATCCTCACACCTCGTCTCTGTGTAGATCCTGTTCTTCCTCTCTCCACATCCACTTCTCCTCACATTGCCTTTAATCTCACCCCACACTTTCCCTGCAGTATCCTTTCCTCCATCGCTCCCTGTTTGCAGCGGCGGTTTAGGAGGAGGAGGAGGAGGAGGGGGAGGGAGAAGAGAGCCGTCTGGAATCCATTAGCCAGTTGAGGCATCACTGTTTCACTGTGGGAACCTTATTGATTGCCCTCCTTTCTAATTATTCCACCTCCACTCCCTCCTTCTGGCTCTTGCACCAATCATGCTTTCAGTTTCTCTCGTTTCTTCCTGCCTTGTATCCCCTCTTTGCCTTTTTTTTCCTTTGCTATTTTCATCCCTTTTTTTCCCCCAAATTCACACGGTGCCTGCGTGCCATAACCCCTAACCAACCCGGCCGAGTGACACGCTATGTATTGACATACTTATCAGCAGCATGCAACGCTACCACATCCTACACATGGAGAAAATCTGACTCACACTCTGTGTCCGTCTTGTAGACACATACAGTGTACCACACACACACACACACACACACACACACACACACACACACACACACACACACACACACACCCCTCTGTACAGTCACCTCCACGTGCTGCAGACATGTCGCTGACAGGCCGCCTGATTGGATATGTAACAAGGTTTTACGGTCAGTGTTGAAAAACCCCTGAACAGTGGTGCATTGCTGTAACAATTAAGGCACTGAAACCATTTGCACATTGTCAGCAATCAGAAAGAGAACAAGAACATTTTGCCGTGTTGTTTTCACTTTACAATGTCCACTGAAGGAACATTACAGTGGTGCTTAAGAATGCGTCTATCACATATCTACAGCTGTACGCACTCCTATAATTTGTTATTGCTGCTGCAAGAGGCCAGTTGAACGCTGTGGGGAAGATTTTCACTCCACTATGTTTTAAACAAGCTCTGGTAATACACACTTGGATGATGCAAATGAGCATGTTTGATATGGGTGGATAAAGAGCTGCAGGGAAAATTAATTTGTAACTATTTTGATAATGAAATAATCACTTTTAGCATTTTTTTAAAGGGGACATATCATGCTCATATCCAGGTTCATTTTGGGTTTCTACAAGAACATGTTTGCATACTTGAATGTTAAAAAAATATTTTTTCTTATACTGTATGTCTGAATATATCTGTATTCACCCTGAAATACTCTGTTTTAGCGCCTGTCTCTTTAAGACCCCTCCTGAAAAAGCTCAGTCTGCTCTGATTTGCTTGAGAGAAACATATGGTGTACCTTTGCAAAGGTAGCTCTCAAGCAGCGGGCAGTATATTCTAAGTAGTCTGCATAAGGATGTTAATTAAACAGAATTAAAATGACATTAAGCAGTTAATCAATTAATGCTATCGGTTAAAACAGTTAAAAGAAATATGAATAATTAATTCAGGGGCTGAGAAATACGCATCGGCAAATAGACTGTACACACGCGGTCTACTACAGCTACATTCACAGCTATAACGCCACCAAACCCACACTCACCTCCGCCACACACATACAGTCTGTCAGAAACTTGCTGAAGTTAAGCTACAGCGGACACGAAGCCAAAGCTAGCAGCTGCTAACGTAGCACAAACAAACACAGTGTTTGTCTGACAATTGCTATTGTTAATTCAGGCAGACACACAGCTGACAACCTGCTAAACTAAACTAAATGTATAGTAGAGACTTTCACTGGGAAAGTGGCTGCATGTCTGCGACACTACACGCAACACCGTGGCTGCCAACACTCTCAGATTTTGTCGGTTAGTGGTTAATAATCGGTTAACAAGGGTCGGTTATTGGTTACGAATATTTTTCAAAATTAGCATCCTTAGTCTGCATGTGACGTAGGAAGGGGAATCAAGTCTTTTGATCTTGGCGGCCTCCACAAAAATACTGACAGGATTGTTTTATTTCACAGTTTGTGGGTCGTTAGGTGCTCCAGATACCCAAATGTTTACAATCACTGGAAAAGTGAGTTTTACATGATATGTCCCCCAAACATCAATTTCTGGCTTCTCAAATGTTAAGAGTTTATGCTTTTCTTGGTCATACATGATAGTTGTCTGAAGATTTTGGACAAGGCATTTGAAGATGTCATCTTGGTCTGTGGGAAATGACGATGCATTTTTCAGTTTAATTGATAGAAAAAATAATCAGCAGGTGAATCGATATTGAAAAGAATTGTATTCAGATTCCTTGTTTCAATTCAGAGTTGAGTCTCGATACTGGCTCTTAAGCCAACAATGGAAGAGCCGTTCACTCATTTTTAGTTCCTGACTTTGATGAAGATGAAGAGTAAAGTGTGCAGAATTAAGCAGCTTTTTATTTGAGAAAGTAAAAAGCCTGTGAGGGAAATGTCTTTTCTTTGATTTTTGGGTCGCTGGAAAAGAGTTAATAAATAAATCCTAACACCGACTGATATGTTTGACGTGATTAAAATCGAACATTTTTACTGTATTAATTTACATATTTTCCAAAGTAAAAGGCTTTTGACGTACAAGTATAAGTCAACATTTTCCCAGGGTCTAATATAAAAAAAAACAAAAACAATTATCTCAAGATATCGTAATATTGAATCACAGTCCTCAAAAATAATAAAATACATTGAATCACTACCTAAGTATTGCAATAATATCCATTTAGGAGATACGGGACTCATCCCAGCCCTACTGTACTGCGTATAAAATTTCGTACACATTACTGCTTTACCACCAAACAAAAAGTTCCCCAGAAAACAGTCATCGTCATTTGTGTCATGTTGCAAGTCAGTGGACCTTCTTTCTGTGCATGTGGTTGGAAGTGGTTCACTTGCTACACACAGTCAATGACAAGGAGGCATTGATCACATTGTGTTTTTCTTTGGATTTTAAAGAGTGTCGGGGGCCTCGTTGCAGTGCTGCACCCTGCGGCACGACAAACACTTTGACTGTCAGACAGGTTGAATACTTTGCAGAAAGTTGAACTGCATTTCCTGTATGTCATCTGGGGTGGCTGACTGCACACCATGGATCGGCTTTAATTAGAAAACAGCTGAATCATATCCAAAACGCCTTATCGGGCAGAAATTGAAGTTCCCATCTACTAAGATTTACCAAAAGTTTGAATTCATGTGTGTCACTTGTTTTATTTTTGGTTGTAGATAAAGTTTGGCTTTCATCATGTTGAGCTGAACAGCTCAGCGCCATGCCCTCTGCTTTTAATAATCATTTTCAAGCATTTTCATTTTGTATATTTTAGCACACATCACTGTGAATTTGCATACAAATTTAAACCACCCTCCTTGTTAAAGAGATTTTTTTTTTTTTTTACCACCCACTGCCCATTTGTAAAGCACCATGATGTACCTCATATCTAGAATACAGAAGTGTTTACCCTGGTATACCCCAGCGGTATCTACTTTTCAAAATGCTGCATGTTGCCTCAGATCAAGTGAAATCTGCCCTCGGCTAATTATGCACCATTGGACTGGAAGTAGCATCAGAAAATTAAGTCAGATGCATTTTTATAATTCAGATCACCACACATGAAGCCTAAAAGCTGTTGCTGTTGTTACTTTTTTATTAGTGCTCTACATTTAATAGATTTAGTACCATATGTCCAAACAGTGAGGGCCAAATCTATGACTTATAAGACATTTAAAGCTACCTAGATAAGATAAGTATGTGTAGTCACTGTAACTCAAGCCGTCAACGCCTTTTATTGTTTGGCACTCGTGGCGTTGTTCTTCTTGGAATTGGAGGTTATTCTGCTCTTGCACTTGAAAACAGATGAGCCTTTTTGTGTTGATACACAACCTGTTTTAACGTGCCGTCGGCAGGAATTAGTTTGAATTAAGTTCAGTGTCTGCACGCCTGCTTTAACCTGCCTGCCGACGGCGGACACGTCCTGTCACTCGCTTTTATTTGAGCACTACACGCTGTCAAGGCCACAGTGACAAGTGTGTGTGTGTGGGTGTGTGTGTCTGTCTGTCGTGCACGCATTGTGTAATGCAGTGTTTACTCTGTGTGTGTTTGTGGTTGATAAACCAGCCCACTCATGTTTTCTTCTCACTTTGTGTCTTTGCAGGAAGTTCGGGGAGCGCCCTCAGCCACTGCGCCTAACAAGGTGAGCGTGTGCCTGTGCGTGTGTGTGTGCGTGTGTGTGCGTGTGTGTGCGTGCATACTCTTCCCTTCACACCCTTTGTTGTCATAGTGGTATTTGTGTGTCTCCCCATTTGTGTGAATACAGTAATTGAAGAACAACACATCTCCCCACTCTAAAGTAATTGCACTTAGAGTTTTGCGAATCCTTCAGAAACAGCTGAATGTTAGTGATTTTAAAAACTACAAACTGTATCTTAAGAACAAAAAAGTTCACCACGAATGTGTTATTATGGAGTCATAGAAATACCATAAACATAATTAACCTGTAAAAGAATTTTTAAAAAGTGAAAGTATAAATATAAACAATAAAATAGGATTTTTTTAAATTTATTTTCACATTTATTTGTTTATTTATTTCTGTATATATTTATATATTTTTAAAACGATTTAATAAATAAACGCATATATAGTCCCATTTATTTGTTTATGTATTTTTGAATATATTTCATTCAAATTTTAAAAATATTTATTTGCTTATAAATCAGCAGGAAGGCCCACCCAAAGCCACTGATAAAAATAACTTAATCATTAAAAAAATACAGAAAATAATAAAATAAATATTTTTGGAAATATGTAAATGAAGATATAGAAATAAACAAATAAATGTGAAAATAAATAAATAAAAATGCGTATTATTCTAATATTGTAATAGATAAAAATAATAATAAATAAATAATTGTCCACAAAAACACATCCATGTTTTTATTCGTTCGTATAGTTCTCACTGTGTTTCTACAGTTTTATTTCTTTTATATTTCTATTTTCTATTTATTCCTCTTTATATTAACACATTTATTTATTGCCCTCCTATGACTCCATATGTTGTGTGAAGATATTCATGTTGACATGGTAATTGATCCATGGGATCATGATTTTTATGATGTGTGCAAGGTGTCTTAATAAAGTTTTACTCAGAGTAGCACATAACTTTGATATGAAAAGTTTTCTCGTCATTTTTTACACAGTGTGTCAAGGGACATTGGATTGGATTCATGCAACGCATCAAAATATAAAAACAATAAATGCAGAGTCAGTGCTGCTCATCGTTGAGGTGCTGATTTCTGGTGGTGATAAAGCTCGAGCTGCGTCTGTAATGACCGCAGAGTAAATATAGTGCAGATTGGCTGCATGCTGTTGCCACAATAACAACAGCATGTTAACATTCTGGCCTGATCGTCCATACTTCCATCTTTAGACAGCTGTTATCGGTTGACCCCTGCTGTATTATATAATTTTTCTTCTGCTATTCATTGATTATTAGGTAGATCTCTGTAGTTTTTCACTCTCTGAGACATGTTGTGTTAAAATGAACCCCCATGTTTTGCAGTTTGTAGGGAAAACAAGCCAGAAAAGCAGTAATTCATCTTTTCCCTTTATACCTGCACTCTGGGTGCACTGTACTGCATTCAGCATAGCTTCTACCAGCAGCGCTGCAAGTTTTTGATTATTCTGCTCCTCTTATGTTTGTTCCAAGTCAATTGGAGCAACATTTGGGTGAACACACAGCGTTCATGGCTGTTGTGGCTTGCTTCTGGACCTTTTTGTGTGTGTACTTGTTTGCTCGTTGGTGTTTGTCTTTGTTACTGGGAACGGGCGTTTGAGTGTGTGTATGCATATGCTTGTCTTTTGCGTGTGTCGCTCGCTGGAGAAAATGAGAGGTTGCGTACTGCCTGGAACAGCCGAGCATGGTTTTGGGAAAAAAATGGGGCCCCAGCAGCACCTTTTGATGTGTCCCCCTCTTCATTCATGTGCTGCCAGTCCACTGGCTTCCACCGGTCCCTCCGTTTGTCTGATGGTTTAGATGGCCAGAAAATATGACAGACATACTCGTTACCCAGCAGCTGAAAGGCTGAAAACTCCTTTAGTGTGTGTGTGTGTGTGTGTGTGTGTGTGTGTGTGTGTGTGTGTGTGTGTGTGTGTGTGTGTGTGTGTGTGTGTGTGTGTGTGTGTGTGTGTGTGTGTGTGTGTGTGTGTGTGTGTGTGTGTGTGTGCGCATCATGGTGTCGTGTCTCTTTGTATCTGGCTCAGTGTCCTCATGCATGTTCACTCACACCCACTTCGTCCCCCTTCTCGCGGCAACAGCAGCTCCACGGTTTTCCGTCAGGCAGCAGCGCATACAGCTAAAATAGTGCGCCGTCCTACAGGGGCTTTTTAGGGCAGCTCAAGCTCCGGGTCCTGCAGGGCCGCCCTGTCAGAAAGGCTACTCGACTGGAAATACAATACATGACACACATACACACTGCAAATACGAGCACATGCATACACGCACATAGATTCAGACAGATCTACACACAGACACAACACATAAGCATACAGGCTGGATAAGCCGCCTCTTCTTTGTTATGGGAGCCGCCCCTTCAAGGGCTTATTCTCCCAAACAACAGGGGAAGGGCCGGCTCTGCAGAATCCATCGCCTTAGATGGAAATGCTCAATAGAAACCTCTTTTAGTGATCTGCCTGTTAATTTCAGACTAAAATAAAACCCCAATGACCATTAATTTGTCCCAGTTTGGTCTGGAATCGTAATGTAATAATTTCCTTTTGCTTTTTTTTGATTGACTTGTGAATTTCCTGTCTCACTGTCACAAAGTTAGCTTAGGCCGTGATCACACAGTGCGCTTTGCAGATGGAAAATGCACCATGCTTTTTATTTTGTATTGTTGTTGTAGCAACCACTAAATAAGTGCTAACATTACCTTAACGCAAAACATGAACTGTACGCAACCCAAATAGTTAATAGAACAGTTTAAATTAATGAAAACAACTTAAGGCCCAGACAAACCAACCCGGCGTCGAAGAACTAGCAGCAACGAAGGCCACAAGTTGTCGCCTCACGTCACCTTTGTCTTGGCCAAACAGTTGCACACGAACACACTGTAAAGACTACAGCCAACAACAACATACGTTCTGCCCCTGCGTGAGATGAAATAACTGTCCACACCAGCAGGTGGCGGTAGTCTGTATTTGTCATTCAAAAAGAGAAACGGGAAGACCGAAGACTACGCCGGGCAGGCAGAGTTACGTTACGTTACACCGGGCAGACAGAGCAGCAAGCTGACAACCTGGCAGCTAAACTGAATGATGTGGTGATGGTGGCAGACTTTTACTGGGAAAGTGGCTGCATATGTCCACGACACTACATACAGCATTGTGGCTGCTACAGTAATTCCCCTGGACTGGTGAACTGGGTTATCTGTTGTGCTTATACAATGCAGATGGCGCACCGCTGCTTGCAGCACACTAATCTTGTTGGTTATCGGTTAATAATCAATTAAGGAAGGTTAGTGGTTTAAAAAAAAATTAAATTAGCATCCCTGATGGCCCCAAACTGTCGCCTTGGTGTGTCAGGGCCCTTACTCGATATCTCAGGTACTAATTTGTTCCCAGCTGTTTTCTGTTCAGACTATGGTTGGTAGTCATGAAGCTCCAGGTAAAAAAAAAAAAGTCACCACAGTGAGAAAAAGTGCTAATGATGTTGGATGCTTTTCTGATTTTTGAATATTTCTCAACTTTGGTGCTCCTGTAAAAACACGAGGCGCACAGAGCAGATAAACTTGTGACAATGCAAAAGCAGCACACCAAACGCCTCACTCTCATTAAAAACTATTACAGAAAGCTGCCCCCGGCTGCTGAAACTATTCTTTCCCCTCATTGGCTGTTGATGCTGCGGGCTTTTAGACCGCATTCACTTTTATCACTGTGACTTTATTTTCCTACTGTTTTTAGGTCGTAAAATATCAGAGCTGACATTAAGTACAAGTTGTTGCAAGATCCTGTCGTTTTAGGCAACTTCCTATCAGCTATTTTAGAGGCTCACAAGGGCCTTCTGGAGGTCAGACGTCAAACATTGAGCACTGAGCAGACACATCTGTAGGTCACGATGCTCCCAGATTCACAAATGGACATTTAGGAGAAAGGAGGGTTAGCAGTCTGGTTATGTCTTAATCCCAGGCCTCTTCCTACCGCGGATGTGTGTAATCTACCTTTTGTTATTCACAAGGGCGCACACTAATTGCAGTCTGATCATCTTAATTGAGCTATTTCATTGAGCTATTGTGCGTGCGTTCGCGGGGGGTCTGGTGGCCGCTTTGCTGTAGATGCTGTGGCAGATGTACAGGACAGATGTCTGTCTGCTCTGCTGCATCTGTAGCCTGGCTTAACCTCACACAGCCAACCCCCGTAGTGCCTGCTGTTGAATGTGTGTCTCTTCTTGTAAATCTGTCTGGCACATTTTTGTCTCACTTATCATGCATTTCCTTTTTTCTCTTTCTGTTGTGATTACATCTCACTCTATCCGTCTTCCCCACCTCCGCTACTTGGTGTCTGTTTGCTCTTTTGCTGTGTTGGTTCAGCTCCTCTTCACGTTTATTGCCTGCTTGTTGCATATATGGCTGAAATAACTGTGCATGTGTGTTGTTAGTTAACTGTAAAATGCAGGTAAACAGCCACCACCTACATCACAAATCTGCTTGGATGCATGGCTGCTTTGCCATTGCTTGTCCATGGTTGTGTGCTACTTTTTATATTACATGAGAATGAATGTGGTTTTGTGTGTCTGTTTCAGTTGAGACTAAAATGCCCATTACCCTAGCTTCCTGTCTCTGATTAAATCTGATGAAATAGGACATTTATTTCCCAGTTTGTACCCTTTTTTCCCGTTAGTTATATTTGTAGTGTTTTGTCAGTGTTTTTGGTTTATCCTGTTTTTTATGTTTATGTGTTGATATTCTTTTTATGCATATTGTTGTTATTTTGTGTGTCTCTCTGCACGCTACTCTTGCATAAGAAGTTAAGCTGTGGACTGGTCACCTTCTCTCACTTCTCCTTCCCATCTTTGGCTCTCATAAAGGGACCTAATCTCTATCTTGCTCTCTCAGGGCGCTTTCACAAGCCATAGTCTGTTTGTTTAGTCTAAATCAGGTTGAGGTTGATACCTTTGGTTTGTTTTCGAGTCTGGTTCAGTTTCACAATACACAAATTAAAGCATCAAATTAAAAAAATAAGTTGATTATTAAGTTGATTTCTGTCAAAGTTTTTTCACTTTGTTCCAGATTTCGGTGTAACGCCGGCGCTAATCTGCTTGCCACACAAATCCTTTCTCCTCCAGTTTTTCTTAAATTACTTCAGAAACGTCACTGTTGTTGCAGAAATTTATTAAGCATATTCTGTATGTTCTCGTCAGCCCTGGTGTCGTGTACTTGTGTCCGTCTCCACAACTGCCCAAACAAAAACTGGATCAGAGTTTGATTAAAACAGATTGAATGCGGGCTTGTGAAAGTGCCTTTCTGTCACTTTGTCTTAGAGAAGGAATTTCCCCTTGGGGACAACAAGTTTACGATCTGAAAAGATCTTTGACGTTGTTGCTCATTGCTGGAACCATTTCCTTTTTCCAGTCTCTATTGTATTACTGTCCCTAATTACTTTTTACTACCTAGTTTATTCTCAAGCACAGCTATTAACAGTGTGTAAAATATGTGGTACGTCATGTGTCTGGCACAAGTATACAAAACTATCTAAGCTTATTAGTGAATGGGCAGTTCTGTCTAGATCAGTGATTCCCAAAGTCTGGGTCAGGACCCACAGGTGGGGCGCAGGAAATTTTTATGAAGGTCGCCAAATCAATTTGCAGAATTTTTTCCATCGTCTTTTGAGATTTTATCTGATAATTGTAGTCTACTTATAATATTGAATCATTTTGTTTGTTTTACTGAAAAAATGAGAACCTGTCTGCCTAAATGCATTTATTTATTCTCATTTAAGTATTTAACATATACATATATATGTGCATAAAACAGAGTTGTGATTTATCAAACATGTATCATTCAAAATGGATGGTTTACTTATTCAAGATAAGGTGAGGTGATGCGGAAATGGCAGTAAAAATGGCCTGGAACGTTCCTTCTCGCGATTTATAGATAAAGTGAATCGGGTCCTGATGGTTTGTTATTTTTAAAAAGTGCGTCCCACACTGGTCAAGCGTTGAATTGGCTATACGTCTTTGTATGTATGTGTTTTATATATTGGGTGTGTCATTGTCATTCATTCCTGTTTATGTGATTGTTTTTCTCTTTTGCACATGCTTTTAATCCCTGGATGTCTTCATGCTGAACATCCCCACCTCTCACAACTTTTCCATCTGTATGACATTGTCATATTGTGTCTCCTTCTTTATTTTAAATAGTCAAAGCCAGGATTTTTATGGCTGCAACATGACATCAGATGGAAATATTTCAGTGCATCATTTTATACACATTTTGACATATTTGGTATCTTTTGTAAACCTTGGCTTCCCTGCTAGAATTGAATCTAAAACTGTGTGGGTTTCAACAATGCTTGGCTACACAACACAAGTTTGTAAAGATGGACCCACCGCTGGGTTTATGTTATTCATTTGATCCCAGGATATTCTGTTTCAGTAGAGTGTTGCCACATGCGGGGCATCTTTTGTTATCTTTTCAGAGGTTATTTAGGGGTAGCTGTAAAGTGGATAGCAAAGCTTAAGAGGGCATTGCACATGAGAATACACGACGAACCGCTGAAAGTGAAATCTTAATCTTATGGTGAAGCATTTCTGTCTTGAGGGGGGATGGTCTCTCCCCAGCTTAGCCACAGTGGTCTGGAACAGTTTGGTGAGCAGTGAAACAGTGTTAACCACAAGTCAGGGCTGTCGCACGAAACCTACCCAACACTAGTGGGAGAATCTCGTGTCAGAAGACAACTATGCGGCAATGTATTTGAATATTTGCTTATCGCCTTGATCCTGACATAAGACGACTGATTAAATAGCCAGAGGTATGTGGCTGATTCAACCTTTAGCTGTTTGGGTGAGTTGGTTAAAGCAACAGTGTGTAACATTATATTAGATCTATTAGTAGAAATGGAAAATAATATTATTTTCTTTAGCGTATATATGGAGCAGGTCCTCTTCACAGAGTCGTCTGCCATGTTTGTACAGTAGTTTTCTTACACGCTTGGCACACGGGAGAACTTTCAATTGGTTGCAATCTGCAACCTCTCCAGTAGATGCCACCAGATCCCACACACTGCTCCTTTAACTAGGTAATAATTGGAAATTACAAGTTGGCATTTGGATAGTTGTTTTCACACTTGGGAGGAAATGGGAAAGTTGATTTTGGTTTTGATGATTGAATCATCTATCGCTTATTGTCTGGATTCATTGATCTGTTGTTTGGTGTGGTTCTGTTCCTTTTAACTTATGGCCTTTACACACAGGGGGCATGACAAATAAATGACATGAAAATGCAAAATACTCACATGTGAATATTATATGTCTTGGGCTTTTATTGTGAAAGCTAACAACGGAAGTAGTGGATCTGGTCTACGCTGCCTTTGTCAAGGTTGAAAGGAGTAATAAAGTTTGCTGTAATGTTTCGAACTATGGAGCCTCAGAATTGTTGTTTTCACAAATATAGGCGCAATTCAACACGGTCCGCACAACGTGATTGGTTGGTGTCTTTATTTGCAGTGCAAACTTGTTATTTTGCAATGCAAATTTGCATTATGTGTGAAAGTATTTATGACTAACTTCTTCACCACTTTGAAGAAATATATTGACGTGTGAATTATTTGCACCAAAAAAAAAAAGAACAGTAACAATCTCTAAGGTTTTGTTTTTTAGTGTTGGTTTGTGTATTTTAAAACCCAAATTTTCAATTTACTGTCCCTTAAGTCAGATAAGCATAAAACCTCATAACTGAGAATCTGGAACTAGATCAAATTTGTCATTTTGTGCTTAAAAAAATGACGATGTTGAGGTGCCTGAGAGGTTAAGCTGCATACCATGCAAGCAAAAAGTGTGTTTTATCTATGATGTCAGCCTTCCTGCAGGTCGTAGGCACCATCAGAGGTGTCCAGTGACACGTGCCCTGCAGGCCTGACATCAGCAGGTTTGGACCGTGTGTTGTCCATGTAATCAATCATAGCCGTGAGCTCAGGAGCCTCCCCGGGGTTCAGCGTCTGTATCTGACCCTGGAGAGTGCATCGTCCCCGCCAGCCTCACAGGAAGGGTCTGTCATTCAATGTAAACAGAAGAGAAAGTGAAGCGCATCCTTGCAAATAAGTTTAAGTCAAACTTTGTAAGGCTTGACTTGTGCGTTCACCTTTTCTCATGGCTCCATTTAGGAAAAGAATAATTTTCTCCATGTGGTGCATAAATGGTATCAGACTGCATCGGATCAGCCTCAAGTGTTTGGAATCCTAGGATTGTAACCTCCATCATTTTCAGTTGCCGCTGGCGACCGATAATTTAGAAAACACTGAATAAACAACGGAACATAATTTTGTGTTGCTGAGAGACTCAAACTGCAGCATTTTACCCCCCAAAAAATAACTGTCTCATGGCACAGCGTGGCGAGAAATAAAATGTTTCCCAGTCCATTATGAGATGGATAAACCAAAATCCCTCTTGGCCTCCGTCCTCCTCCTCTTCTGTACCCCGTCACACACACACACACACACACACACACACACACACACACACACACACACACACACACACATCCACACTGTGAGGGGCCCCTTGCTTTTCATAACAAAGGCCCTGTCTAACCCGAGCGTGCAGCCCAGTATTGCGTGGCAGAGTGGAAAGCTGTCTGAGTGGGAAGCCCGGCGTGTCAGGTGTCACTGACATCTGTGCATGTGCGCCGATCGGGTCGCGGTGCGTTCGTGTCCATGAGACTTAATTGTGCGTCTAAACCTGATCTTTGACCTCTTTGCTTTACGGCCCAGCTGAAGCTCTACTGGTTCCTCAAATATTAAAATAATTTAGTGTAAAGGAGTTGTGGAAGGGTTGACAAAAGTAATTGGAGTGTGGGCCTTGCAATATTTTTTGACACGAGATGAGGAATCTTTGCTGGTGAGCTCAGCTCTGTTTTTGTTTTTGCGGCTCTGGTGTTTTCTTTTTCCTTCCTCTCTCGTTACCTCCCTCCCCGCAACCCCTACTCTTCCTCGTCTCCCCCCTCTCTTCTCCCCTGTGCTCCTCACTGTCCCTCCGAGCCGGTCATTAACAGCCCACCCCCACCTCAAACGGACCCAGCTGGGGGAGAACATAGCTTTTTTGGCGAGCAGAGCCGTGCAGGCTCTGAGGCTTTCCAGAGGTCATTGCGAGTGCACTGTATGTGTGTGTTTCTGTATGTCCTCATCCCATACTTCAACCTACAGCGTTTCACAACCTGCTCGACGACACGCAGCGACCCCCCCCACACCGACCCCTGAGGTCCCTCTGAGCCAGCTTTACGTTTCAACACACCCAATATCACCTCGCCTAATCTGCTGCATCACTTCTTTCTCCCTCTTTTCACCTTGCAGAGAAGCGATGAGGAATTACCTGAAGGAGCGAGGCGACCAGACTGTCATGATCCTGCATGCAAAAGTTGCACAGAAATCCTACGGCAATGAGAAAAGGTGAGTGAAATATCAGGTTTTCCCCTTGGTAATTCAGGCCTTGATAATTATTGTTGGATTTAAGCGAATAACATAAGGATGAGAAGGTTTTTAACAACAGATTCATCGATGGAAAATGCACCCTGTAATCTATCTGGCTCTCTCTCTGGTGCAGGATTAACACTTCACATTCACAACACTCATTTCTTCTCAGTCTTAGCGTAATTCATCGTATTGGGTAATACGCTGATTTGCTTTCTTTCTGAAAGAACATCTGCACCACTTTTATGTCTATTCAGTAAATATGAAGCCAGCAACAACAACAAAAGGCAACAAGGTTTACCTTCCAGCACCTCTAAAGCTCACTAATTGTCATGTTGTATCTTGTTTGTTTAATCTGTGCGAAAGCTGAAGTGTGGTTTTACGGGGGATTGTGTGCCAGACTATTTCTTGGCCGGGAGCAGTCCAACTGTTTCCCCGTTTCCACGCTTTATGCACTAAGCATCTGCTGGCTGCAGCCTTAAACAGATATGACGAATATTCCTTTTCAGAAAAAGAAAGGACTTTTATGATCTCATTTTGACCATTTGACGGGTCTCGCTCCATTTTTGATTCCTTGCTTGTTTGTTTTTTCCAAATACGGACTAAAAATTCACTTGTGTGAATGTGTGGAACTCTTATTGTGAATGAAGTTTTAAGGCCGCTTTCACAAGCCAGATCCATTTGAATTTAACTCTGGTGCGATTCATTTGGGCAGTTATGAACGCAGTAATTGTACCCTGGTGCAAAGAGAAACAAAAGGTCCGACACCACGTGCAAGAGGTTTTCTCGGACCGCTTCCAAGCAAACCAAAACGCAGACTTCCTGCAGGAATTTGTTGAGATGGATACAAGTAAACAACAGGTTAACGTGTGGGCGAGGGCTGACGTGGACTTCTGCAGGCTACGGCTGAGCCAAATGCTTCGAAACTTTGACCATTGCCATGGTAATCGACCAAATTCAAATGCTTTTTTTATTGTATAAGTACATAATGATAATGTATAAATCCCAAAATAGCTCATGAAAGGGAATAATCCCACATTATTCATCATTACTCAACATTAATTCTTATTGGTTATTCTCCTACGGATATCGATGTTTGTTGTGTGTAGAGTGTATACAGTGGTGCGGCACTGAAACAGGGGAGATGGAGACAAACCGATGGAGTAAACATGTCAGCCACCCTGCAAAGCTTTGAATAGCGTTGAAAATTTCTCACCGAAGCTTCGAAGCCCAAAAAATGGTATTCTGGACAGCCGTAATGTTAAAGTAAGATAAACCAGAGAGAGCAACTCCCTGCATAGAAGTGGAAGGATGAATTCGCTCCTTCGTACACGCCACTCGGCTAATTGTCTTTCTCATTTGGTCCACTTTAATTTGTGCATTGTGAAACCGAATCAGACTAAATAGAAAACAAACCAAAAGTATCAATTTTGCTCTGATTCAGACTAGGCAAACAGGCTACGGGCTATTATGAAACCTTTATACATGCTGACCTATTGTTGAGTACGCTGATTGCAAACAGCTAAGCCTTAGCCTCACTTAGAAACACAAACTTGGCCCTTCACTGCAAGGGTTTATGGAGAGGTAACGCATGTCACTCAGGGGGAAACAGGCTAAGGAGTGAATGCAAAACACACATTTCATCTTCCCTCCGAGCAGCGTCGGTAAGTCGACCCTTCTGACCCTCCTTCCGTATCAACAGAGGTCAGAGGAGGAAACGTGTGGTGACCTCCTGTGTGAGGCCACGTTCAGGTGAAGGCCGAAGAGAGGCGGAGGGGGTAAGGGACGATGGGAATAGGGGGGATAAATGTCTCCCAGGGGGAAACTGTGGAGCATTTACTTGTAAGGGTTCAAGGACGAGAACGCACAGGGAACCTGTTGATGTCTTTCTTTGGTGTAATTTCCATGCAAGTGCTGGTTGATGACTTTTTTTTCCCTCCTCTCTTGAACTGTGTGACTCATCCTTTCTTCATCAAACCCTTCCTGTAACTCTGCTCTCACCTTTTTACCTCTTGCTCTCAAACTTTTTATAGCTTTTTCCTCCCCCCTTCTTCTCTCTCTCTCTCGTGCTTGTTATGTAACTCTCTTCAGCTCCCCATCCTCCTATTTTCTTGGCCGAGCTGCAGCGCTGCTTGCGATCTCATCAGGCCTATCTCTTGGCGAATCAGCAGGCCAACTCCGAGACACCTCAGAGAGTTTTATCACAACTGCAGAGAGAGATGGAGACAGGTTGAGATGAATTCCTCAGATAAATTGTAGCTGGCTTGTGCAGTTAAAGTGACACCAGTGAGAGGAGCCGTTCAAACACTGCTGTCACATGCATGCTTGTACAGGTTCAGTGTCAGCGCTGCTGGGTTGTGAGTTGCTCAATGCTGCACTTAAATTGCAGTTAAAACCACAGTATCTGTAACCAATAGCGCATCCAGCTGGATCACAGACAAGTGTCTGAATGTTTTGCTGTGGGATTTTTACCTCTATGTGCATATCAGAATTTTAACATCCTTTGGCCTGCAAAACCCCTCCATGTTCATGTCGCGTGCGTCTGTCTCGTACCTCTGATTGCTTCTGTGTAGCATAACAAGGGGTTCCAAAAAAGCGAGTGCACGGAGAATGCAAAATGTGCCGTCTCCCTCTTTGTAGCTGCCTCTCACTGTCTGCGCTTTTTATAGGAGGTGAAAGACAAACACCCACAGAGGCAGACGCCGGCGTTGCGAAACGCTTTCCAGCTCCTCACTGACGCACATGAATTTATTTGAAGTTGGTTCAGTGATGAGTTGAGTTCACATTTGAAAAGTTGTCATTTTTCTTAATGGAGCTCTGCACTTGACGTTGGAGAGTATTTCAAGGGAGAAGAGTAAGAAAATGATGACTTCCTGAAATGGAAATTTTTATTTCAAGAGATCAGTTTCATGCTGGACTGCTGCTCATGTTAACATCTGCTAAATTAGGCTCGACAGCTTGAGAAAAGAGTGCTTAGTTCAATTGTATGTAACAGTATGTTGATTTAAAAAAAAAAGTTTCTGACTGTGTTTTGGAAGTGTAGCCCAGGTCTGCCCTCTTCTGGTGTAAATCAAGAGATGCACACCGTCTTAAAAAGATGTTCCACTTTGTTTTGTCCCCTGGTTCGTGTCCTTGAAATGTACTTTCAAAAAATATTATTACTCTGCTGCTATGTTTGACTTTTTTAGCCTAAGTTGATCTTAAAACCATCAGATTTTCCAAGCATGCTTGCCAGCGATGCAGATTTTTTTTTTCTTTTTCATCCAGACATGTGGATTAAAAACATACTTATATTTACAGAAACAACTGAAATATTAGTTACAGGAGCAAAACATCAAAATATCATCTGAGCAAGCCACTTAAGAGGTTTACATGTGCCAATGCTGGAGTGAATATCTGTGAAGGAGTCATGTCTTCCTGGATTTGAGACCAAAGAAATGCATAAATATTATCTGCCTGTGTCCAGGTTCTTCTGCCCTCCTCCCTGCGTTTACCTGATGGGCAGCGGCTGGAAGAAAAAGAAGGAGCAGATGGAGCGAGACGGCTGCTCCGAGCAGGAGTCGCAGCCCTGTGCCTTCATCGGCATCGGCAACAGCGACCAAGAAATGCAACAGCTTAACTTAGAGGGAAAGGTACAACACACACTCTGTCACACACAAACATGCAATTATTCAGGAGAAGCGACATGGCTACACACCTTCCCTCCAGGCACTTTACAGTAATAATACAGGAAGTCTGTCATTTGCCTGCAGTGCATTTTAATGTTATTAATTCCAACCATTATCTATTGACAGCGTTGACAAATTTACCTCTTCCAGGAAATGTTGTACAGCAGGAAAAAAAGATGTAATGTGTTTTGATTTCTCTCCTTCTTCTGCACCCTCCAGAATTATTGCACAGCCAAAACCTTGTACATATCCGACTCCGACAAGAGAAAGCACTTCATGTTGTCTGTCAAGATGTTCTACGGCAACAGCGCTGACATTGGCGTCTTCCTCAGCAAGAGGATCAAAGTCATCTCCAAGCCCTCCAAAAAGAAGCAGTCCCTCAAAAACGCTGACTGTAAGTTTGCGCTCGTCGGTTTTGTCTGTTACTTGTGCCAGCCGAGGAGACCTGTGATGAGATCTGATGGCTGTGGGAGCGTAGTACACACACTGTTTTGCTGTGGTGTGTGTGTTCGGGTGTATTCTCCAGTCAAATCTGTTATTGCGATAGATTTCACGTCTGACAGCTGTAGCATGGATGTAAAAATCAATGTGCGATAATGTGTCAGTTATGGACCTCATTCATTTAGCACACCATCATGGTTTTGATTTGGCTGCATGAAAGTATGGATCCTCTTCAGCTAGTGAGTGGAAAGTTCAACCCTAAGACTTTATGTTAAAGTTAATCTTAAATTAACTGAAAAAATGTCAACACAAAAGGAATAAGAAAAAGGATGTAAAGAACAAAAAATAAACAGAAACGTCTTGTCTCTCTCTGGACTATGATGATGATTATTTATGTTTATATGTGATAAATGTTAAGGTCATTATTTATAGTAATAGAAAGGGGAAGGGCAATTTAAATGTTTACTTCTGCCTGCTCCTTTTCAGACATGTAGGCAGCCACACAATTCATAGCACTTTCCATAAAATATCAAAAGTATCAGGACAAAGTGCAAAAGAAATACATTATTAAAGGACATTCAAATACAATTAAAGACAGTCACTAAATATCCAAGAGAGTAGAAAATAAAACCAGCTAAGATAGAATAAGATGGCTCTAAAATACATAAATAAAAGTTACAGTGCAGCGTAAGAAATGATTTCATCAAAAGCAGCAGCAGCAAATAGAAAAGTCTTCAGCCTTGCAGTGGACATGCAGTTTTGTTCCACATACATGATGCATAAACAATGTAAAATGTAAAAATATGCATATTTAGTTTCTTTAAAATGTGAATTACTATTCTTGTTCTGTTTTCTTGTTCTTTGATATATGTTCAAAATAAATTTAGATAATGTAACGATAAAAAGGCACTTAAAAGGCATAAAAGTCCACTGTTTGTTTGTTTAAGTAAACCATGGATTCACACATATGAAATTCAGACTTTTATCCGGACTTAAAGCTTGTTATATTCTTACGTATTTTATTCTGTTTAATTTCTCTACTTTTTTTTTTTTGCTATTTATTTATTGCACTGTTTACTGTTCATTTTTTATTCTTGTTTTATTATTTATTTATTTATTTTTACAAAAATAATCTATGGATTTAAAATGTTAATCTTTTATTTATTTGCACATATTGCCGATTATTCACTTGTTCAACTATGAGATTCTGAATGTTCCAAGTGTTACTAGAATTAATAGTCACAAGAGATATAAATAGGATGAAAACCAATGATTTAGACTTAAAAACTAAGGCAATAATTGAAGAGACTAAAAAGATATCTGTATTATTATTATTGTTATTATTATTATTACAATGCATTATAGGAAGTACTGTAATATGGGATTATTATTATTATTCCAACCAGTAGAGGGTAGTGTAGCTTCACTGACGTGTCCAGTAACCCAGTTGTGTCACATGTAGCACACCTGTAGAGTACACATCATCTCCTCTGCTGACATGTAAACAACATGTCCTGTTTGGATGTCTGGTTGTGTAACTGTGTGTGTTCCTCTCTATTTGTTCCCAGTGTGCATTGCATCAGGGACCAAGGTGGCGCTGTTCAACCGGCTTCGGTCCCAAACAGTCAGCACGCGCTATCTACACGTGGAGGGCGGCAACTTTCACGCCAGCTCCCAGCAGTGGGGCGCCTTCTACATCCACCTGCGTGAGTGTCAGTCAGCTGCTGCTGCAATACGAGCACAAACAAACACATTTAGAAGCGCTTTACATCATACAGAGCCTCAGCGTGAGGAATGTGGGTTGACAGCTTGTCACTTTGCCGTCATGTCTCTGTCTGTTCTTTGTAAATGTAACCCACGCTGTAATTACACAGCCGATTCATCAGGAATAAAGAGAGGGATTGACTGGTTGAATGTGGGTTTGAGGACATGTTGCACTGACTACTCCTTTTTCCCTGCACTGTGGGTTTTCAGTGGATGACGAGGAGTCAGAAGGAGAAGAGTTCACTGTGAGAGACGGATACATCCACTACGGCCAGACAGTCAAGCTGGTTTGCTCCGTCACCGGCATGGCTCTGCCCAGACTGGTAAAATAAAACGCTGCATTTGAAATGAGAACGATCAGAGCAGAAAAAGAAACCTGAAGATAGTAAAATCATTAGAAATAGGAATTATTTAAAGGAACAGTTGGACATTTTGGGGCATATTTCTGGCAAAGAAAATCTGCATGGGATAAACAAAGATGTTTATGTAGTCTTTATCTTATAGGAATAATTCAACGTATTTTAGAAACAGCTTGTCGTTTTACAGTTTTGTTTTTGTAAACAAACAAACAAGACTAAACAAACAAACATTATACATGTTAATTAGTGTGTTTTCGAGGTGCTGATTTGACAGAGCCAGGCTAATGGTTGCCTTGTTTCCAGACTGTATGCTACGCTAAGCTAACCATCTCCTAGCTCTTGAAAGGGCAGGTCCATTTTTTTAGGTTTCAGTATCAGTGGTGTTCCCTGTGTATTCAAATCCGAACATTCAAATGTTGGTCTGTATGTTTTAGCATCAAAATGCTATTTTTCCAAGTCCTTCTAAAGACTTTTTCCCACGTGGCCTGATGCAGGTTTCTGCATGATGAAGCCGCTACATGTACAGTAAATGTACATCCTTATAGTCAGTGTATTAATGTGACATACAGTAACTTAGATGGCGGTTGACACGCTCCCAGTTTGGAGATGCAGACATGAGTACTGGTATGGAAGCTAAGCAATGTACTGCTGTGTGGATGCCACGTTAGTTTGAATCCATCACAATAAAACAAGCAAGTGAACCCATCGATGTAGCGGTAGACCAGCAACTTTCGTGTTCTGTGAGGTAAAATTCTGTTTTTGTGAATGAAGTTTGGTCTGGTCTTGAAGATATAACAGCTTCAGTTCCCTGCTGAAAAGAGCTGTCTGAAAACTGAAAACAGTGAAAATATTCTAAATATAGTGTACACATAAGGTGATATAGTTTTTTTTTTTTGTTTAGGTAGCTAAAATACATTTTTCTGCTGCGCCTGTGCGGAGCCATTTTACTCTTTCTGACAAGGGACTGAAGCCGTTATATCGCCCTCTTCAAAGCCACCAGCTACCTTCACAAAAGCAGTAATATTACCTCGCAGAACGTAGGAGCATACATACAACCCCACTTCAAAAAATCCAAACGAACCCTTTCAGTTATTTCCAAGCTTACTGTAGCACAATTATTTTTGACTCAGCTAGTGCTAGCATTCACGTTATTCATAACCTTATTGATTAGCTTAGTTTGGTAACCTACATCACTGATTTTTTTAACAGAGTTCTATTTGAAAGATACAGAACAGAATGCAGCCGGACTGCTCCTTTAAAAGAGAGTTATACATAAAGAAACATAAATATAAATACCTTGTTTGTTCAAAAACCCTGACAAAGAATTATTTTTTTCTTTCCTTCATTTCCTTCTAACTTCCTTCCTTTTTCTTTTTCCTGTCCTTCCCTGCATTCCATTCTCCCATCTATCTTCCAGCCGACTAATCCCTCTCTCTCTCTTTATTCCCCCTCAGATCATCCGTAAAGTGGACAAGCAGACGGCGCTGCTGGACGCCGACGACCCCGTCTCCCAGCTCCACAAGTGTGCCTTCTACCTGAAGGACACAGAACGCATGTACCTGTGCCTTTCCCAAGAAAGGATCATCCAGTTTCAAGTTAGTGTCAGACGTCAGACGCCTTTTTCTTTTTTTTTTTTTTTTAATAACATCTTGTTGTGTGTGCAGGTCACTTCACCCTCACATCCAGATTCACAGATGATTGAGGATGATTGCTTTAGCTTTCTGAATCTGGGAGCGATCTCTGTACCTTTTTGAGTGGACTGAATTGAAAGTGAATTTTGGCATCTATTCTTGGTCTTTGTTAAAGGAAGTTTTACTTATTTAGATGGTCGTAAAGCCAAAGAGGAACATTTGATTGCGGTCTTGATTGGGTGCACTTTGTGATTATCATGGCCCTGATGTACATAAAGGTCACGTCGCCCCTTTTCTCCCACTAGGCCACTCCATGCCCAAAGGAACCAAACAAGGAGATGATCAACGACGGCGCCTCCTGGACAATCATCAGCACAGACAAGGCTGAATACACTTTCTACGAGGGCATGGGCCCCGTCCACTCGCCTGTCACCCCCGTGCCTGTGGTAGAGAGCTTACAGGTAGACGCCGACCCCGACAGAAGCTTTGAGCTTTTGTAGTCGACGTACTAAATGATCTTCTTTGTGTGCAGCTAAACGGAGGCGGCGACGTCGCCATGTTGGAGCTGACGGGACAGAACTTCACTCCAAATCTGCGGGTCTGGTTCGGAGACGTCGAGGCGGAGACCATGTACAGGTGTGTCTTTCATTTTTCTTAAAGGTCACACCTGATTCCAGGTAAATATATTGTTTTTTCCTCCCTTCCTCTGACTTGCTGTGCACACTGTGATTCACCAGACTCTCAGCTAAAATGAGCTCCATTGTCTTGCCAGAATTTCTCTTAACTCATCAGCATACAAATTGTCCATTACGACTAATCTGAGGTTTTATTTGGCATCATACAGTCCTAGAAAATGATGGACTTAAAGGTTAATACATATAATGGATTTATGAATAAGTTAGTAGTGTAATTTAAATGAATAAAAGCTTTCAAAATGCTCTCTGTCACATTTGGTGCTGCAGATCCTGTGACTGCCTCATGGCCTGAAGAAGTCAAGCTATATGATCATTCTTCTTCAGGCCTCTGCAGTGCTTATTTTGCTTTGAATGAGCCAAAAACATTTTAGAGCCAAAGTACTGCAGTGTTACAGCCTTGTAAAATACCTTATCTTTCCCTCTGTCATGCTGAGTTTTATAGACAGATTATATTTAAAGTGTTTATCTGTACCACCCACTGAGCATTAAATCTGAGACGATGGCGGACCATGAAATGGCCGCTGTCAGCGTAACAGTGGGACCTCCCTGACTGCAGACCTCTGAGATGTTACTGTGGCTTCATATATAATAATCAGAGCCCCTGTTCTGCTTGGGTATAAATTTTAACTTCAGGATAATAGACTCAGCGTTAGGAGATATGACAATTTGTCAACCACCAGATGTTTTCCTACCATTTATCTAGTCGTAGCTATCCTTTTTAGTATCTCTAGTGTTAGTCCAATGTGGACAGTGTTGCAAATCAGTGAACAGCTCTGCTTTATGGCAATATTGGATATTTATAAGATTTTTTAATCGGTTTGATGAAGTTAATTTCCGGGTTATAAATCACAAGTTTCATCACAATATATCACTTCTTTGGATAACAGTACCATATTTGATGATCACAAAGTCGGCCACGATATGATTTTTTAATCAATTCAGGGGCCTTTCATATTTCATACATATTTTGCACGATCAGCTACCTTTATATCAACTCACAAGAAACACTAAAATATGATTTGACAGTTTTATTACTGTTTTATTCTGAAGGAAGGAGGTGCTCTTGGGTGGAAATGGTGACAGACGAGCCATGGGAATTTCAAAATAAAGGTGTATCTTAAAGATGTTCAGTGTTTTCACTTTGCATAGATGATAGCGGATCGATTAGGGCTTTTTATGCTTTTTTATTTATTTATTTTTTTCATGCTTAATGACTTATTTCCAAGAAACTTCTGTGCACATCTCTGCTAGCGATTTGAAGTGGTGCTTTTCTGTGATTGTTTGTGGAGGAACTATTAAATCAAGTGGAGGACAGTCCTTGATGTATCGTTACACTCCTAAAATAGTTTTGTCGGATATTTAATTTAATTTGCCGGAGTCAGTTTCTGATTTGATTCTCTAGACAATACAATATCTCACAATATACATATCAGGTGATATGGATCAATTCAGCTTTACTGACAACCATTTTCTTCCTATTATTAACACTTCTCTCTGAATTAAGATGTCATTATAGTACAGGAAATATTGATCCATGTATCACTTGTGGTATGATTTTCCAAGCTTAAATGTGCATTTCTAATTCTGTGGCATAATATCACAACAGTGGCATTTGTCCACAGTAAATTCATGTTTGAGACCATGTCCATTAATGCCTATTGTTTTAATTATGCCTTTAACTTGGTAGTAAGAGCAGAGAGAGACGGGGGAAATGTGGGGAAATGGTTGACGGTAATGACGCTGCAGTCAGCCTGAAATCAAACCAGGGAGTCGCTGCTGGACATTTGCTCTCGTGTTTTGTGTTTTTCAGATAAACAAGTGTTTTTGTTTTGGTTTCAGAAAATATCACTATTTTATAAGCTCCAGCAATTGAAAACTCTTTTATTTTTTTATCTGAAAAATGCATCGTCACAAAGCTGAAAACACAACTGTTTTACTAGCTAATGTTGACATTTTGGAGATTCATCCATCCATTTTCTTCCACTTATCCCGAGTCGGGTCGCAGGGTGCAGCAGGCTTAACAAGGAATTCCAGACATCCCTCCCCCCAGCAACGTTTTCCAGCTCTTCCCGGGGGAACCCGAGGCATTCTCAGGCCAGACCAGATATATAATCTCTCAAGCGTGTTCTGGATCCACCACAGGGCCTCTTACTAGTTGGCCATACCCTGAAAATCTCTAATGGGCGGCATCCTGATCAGATGACCGAACCACCTCAGCTGGCCCCTTTTGACGCGAAGGAGCAGCAGCTCTACTCCAAACTCCCCCCAGATATCTGTGCTCCTCACCCTATCTTTAAAGCTGAGCCCAGCCACCCTACTAGGACGCTCATCTTGTATCCGCAATCTCATTCTATTGTTCACTACCCAAAGCTCACGACCATAGGTGAGGGTTGGAACATAGACGTACTGTAAATCGAGAGCTTTGCCTTCTGGCTCAGCTCTCTCTTCACCACAATGGTCCAGGACCTCGTCCTCATAACTGCTGAACCACCGTCAACCACCACACTCTCCGTCCCAACCCAGAGAGTGAAATCCACCATTTTCTGGCAGAGAAATGTTGGAGATTCGTAGTTTTCATAATTTCCCCCTACTTCATATGCATAATTAGCTTAAAATTAGTAAAAGTGACCCAGGGCTTTATCATCACTCTTGTGTTTCTTTCCCACCAAACCCCCTGCAGGTGTGCGGAGAGCATGCTGTGCGTGGTACCCGACATCTCCGCCTTCCGCGAGGGCTGGCGCTGGGTGCGGCAGCCCGTCCAGGTGCCCGTCACGCTGGTTAGAAACGACGGCATCATCTATTCCACCACACTGACCTTCACCTACACGCCGGAGCCCGGGCCGCGGCCGCACTGCAGCGCCGCCGGGGCCATCCTGCGGGCCGGGAACTCCAGCCTGCTCAGCAACAACAGCCAGGAGGCCGGCCCCGGCGTCTACGGCCCCAACAGCACCTCCAACGCCGGAGTCACGTCCTCATCCTCCGCCGCCGCGGCCGTGGTCTCCTAACGCACACACGGTGGCCGCTCAATACGATATGCCTTGAGAGCAAAATGTACCACAAGGTATATAAAGACTACGGGAAATAATAAACAAAGACTGACTCACTCTAAAGTGCTGCGTATTAATTTTGGATACAAAGAAGTTGAAATGGAAAAAAATGGTGGGATAAAAGGAGTGAACGCAGGGGAAATCTGAAGGAGGAGTGACACGACAACACTGTCAGCCGACGGGAATAAGCGCTCCTTGACTCGCCCCCTCTCCTGTGGTTACTTTAGGGACCTGCCTATCCACTTCTGGTGTTTGGAGTGAGTGAAATTCCTGCAGGCTCGGAGCACCAGCACCTTTCGACGGCTGTGAGACCGGAAACCACAACAACAATACATCCACCGTGTACAAAAAAAAAAACATCTCTTGAAAGGAAAGTATATTTTTGCTCCTCCCAACCCCCTCCCACCACTTGTTTTCTAATTATTCCTTTTTGTTTTGTGTTATTTTGATTTCCTGAAGGGGGGCTGGATGTATTGTTGTCAGAGGGAGCGTGAGGACGCAGAGGGACACACATAAAACGTGACGATAACATAGTTTTTATGGACCAAGGATCTTGTATAAGCTTTAGTAAAGGTACATTTTTCTCCATACCTTTTTTGTATTAAACATATAGTACACTTTTGTTACCAAATAGTTTCTATTCTTCCTCTGAGCTTGGGCTTTGTTTTCCCCCTTTTGAGGTCCAAAATCCCAATCTGTATGTTATTGCGACCTTAACTACAAACGCCTGCTTTTTCAGTCCTTGGATTGAACTTTTTTGTTTTGTTTTGTTTTTATACTTCTTCTGTTGGGAAAAATCTGAAGTCTGGGTTGTTTATTTTACATAAGCGAAGTTTGTTTTTTTTTTAAATTGGGGAATAACCTCAGAGGGCCTATGTTTTTATCATTGGTTTTTATGAAGTCTTTAAAAAGAAAAGCTTTAAGCAACGCCTCTGCCTTGCCTGCAATACTCTATGTGCGCTATGTCTCCTTTTTGGAAAGTATACACGTCAGTACATCTCACATGGAGCCATAGCAACATCTGCAGAATACATGAAAAACTAGACTTCCACAAAACAAGTCAAACTAATGTAACACGACTTAAAAGGATAGCCTTAGTACTGTATATTCTTACTGTGTACACAGTCTCACATATCTAATATCTGTTGCTCTATCGGTTATAACGTATCATGTAGTGAAACTAGAGAGGTGTCTTCCAGTGTGTGCTGTAGTTCTGGTGGCATTTAACTTCCAAAAAAAAAAAAAAAAAAAAAAGACTTTTCAATTCAATGTGGCCTTACCGATAACTTCAATTACAAAAAAAACACCTTTTTTCTTATCTGCTGTTTACTCACCTCGGGAGAGCCTGTGCATAGCACAAAAATAAAACTCGCTTCTTATCACGGGAGCTCTGCTGTTTTGGGCTCCACCTTATCATGCAACGCCGCCTTCTGGAGGGTCGCAAGCCTTCATTTGTTTCTGTCGGTGTACAAGTACAGTAAGCCCGTTTTTTTATTCTCATACGGTGCCCAGCGCCTTTTCACTTTTTGGTACACGAGCGCTGTAAAAGCTCTTTTCAGCCTTCTTTTTTCAACGACAACAAAAAAAATCTGTGGTTTATTATCTTTGCGGAAACAAAGCGTGTGTACATTGTCGAGTAGTTGCACTCATCCGTGTTCATGGCGACCGCGTCTCCTGTAGGAGTATAAAGGCCTTCTAAATGTGTGTTATTGAAGATGTGCATTTTCCAAACAGAACAGCAATATTGTACAGGTCATCGTTTTTTTGTCCGCCTGAGCACTAGTTCACCAGCCAGCAAATATGTGTGTGTGTATGTGTGTGTGACTGTCATATGTAGTCGCTGTAATGGAATATTGAGTCAGACTCGCTCCATTTCAAACTGCTCTCCAAAAAACAAAAAAAAATAAACCTTCATGGGGTGTTTCTGTCTTCCACCAGGATCCAAATGTCTCATGGTAATTGTGGATAAACATTCAAAGGCAATACTTGTGATCTTAGTATTACAGTACAACTGTATACACACTTCCGGGAGAAAAAGAAAATACTGTAACTTGAATGTCTGCTTAATGAAGTGTTTTCCTACATACAAACCCTTGAAATAGGAACAAAAAAGGATTCGCTTGCACCCCTTTCAGTGTAAAAAATAAAAAAAGATTAAGTTATGCCGCCACCCTCGCCCAACTGTTAATGTTAAATGTTTTATATTGTAATATTTTTTAAATTATTGGTACAAAGTCTCCCCTTGTCTTATGTCAAAAAAAAGTGCATTATTGCCCGTGCTGCCTAGGTTGGCCTGGGAGTGTTTTTTTTTTTTATTATTATTTTTATTTTATTTTTTTTAAAGAGGCCACTTCCTGTATCGGTGCAGCAGCGACGGTGTAGCGTCAGATATTTGCGCTCCTTCACACTGAACTCTGCAGGTCAACCTGAACCCTTTACTCTGCAGGATGGAGGTCACAAAATCTTAACTGTAGATTTTTAGCGTTTTTTCTACTAGCTCTAAATCCAGCGAGTTTTTTAACATAGCCTCTGCGTTAGCATCGCATCACACGCCCCCGTTCCCCCTCTCCCTCGAGGATATTTTCGTTTTTTTGTTTACATGCTGAGTCGCCTCTTGCGGCCGACCGCCCCCGGCTCCTCTACACCTCCTCACGCGAGTCTGAACAGAGCAGCTTTGTCACAGAACTAACAACAAAGGGGGCTGATGCATGCTTTTTAAAAATGTGTCGCCTTGACAATCCGAGCTGGTTTACAGTTTATTTCTCTCTTAAAACATTAAGAGATAGGGAGGATACTATGAAAAGGGGTCAAAAAAAAAATGTTACATGCCTTCTTGAAAAACGCACGCCGGCGACAAAGAGAGAAACGCCATCTCATTAGCGATGCTTTTTACAAAACATCTTAACCGGTTTCTTTCTCTTTGTATTTATCTGTTCATATTTGTTTTACTCTTCCAAAAGCAGCTGTTTTTTTTTTTTTTTTTTTTATAATGAGCTCTGAACAATGTATGTATCCTCTAATATGCCAAATGTCTTTTATAATGTAGTTTTCATGCACTGCTAAACAAAACAGGGCGGAGTGAGAGGCAGCTTTAAACAATGAAAAAAAGGAGTGTGGAGCCCTTCTCTGTCGCACTCAGCCTTACTTCTCCTTAAGACTATTTGGCTGTTTGCACTACAGAGCGCTAACCTTTTCTTTTTCTCTCACACACATTTCATCCTCACTCTTTTACCGCTCATGTTTATGTATGTACATTTGGAGTCTCCCCCCTTCCCTCCCTTTTTGGTTTTTAACATGAAGCCTGTTATGCTTAGCTTTGCTCCAGTCGGATCACCTTTTCGTTTTCCCCTCCTCTCCTTCTCCTTTCACTCTCACTGTATCTGTGTATTATTCTAGTAAATGGTAAGCAGAGGTGTCATTGTGGTAGTATACTCAGTGCTCAAAGGGTTGCTGATGGTAGAAACCTGTGCCGTTTGTAACATTTAGCAATAACGTCAAAACAAAGGGGACGGTTGTTTTTTTTTTTTTTTCGTTTGTTTGTTTTTTTGATAACATAACGTTAGTTTTGTTTTTTGTACATATTGCAGCTCCAGATCATGCTCAAATCTGTATGTCATTAAAAGAAGAAAAAAAAAAAACGAGAAAAAAAAAACTTGCAATATTGGCATAAAAATGAGAAATAAAAAAAGTGATATAAAATCTCACTTTGTGGTATGTTTTTTTAATTGTCAGCAGAAGCGTAAGCTTTTTTTTTCTTTTATACTCCAAATAATTTGTGAAAACGGTACAAATGTATAACCCAGACTATTGTGTTGTCCCTCCTCCAGCGACAGTGAAACGGCTCCCAGGGCTTTGGGTGACTACCAAGCCCAAATGGAGCTCTTATCCTTGGGAAGAAGTCCCAGCAGACTCCCCTTTTTCTTTCCGCCACTTGTCTGGGCCCTAATGCCCTCTGTCCTTTAGATCCACTTTTATTAAAGCCGTTAAAAGCTCCAAGTTACTCTGCCCAAAGCCTTCGCAGACGCATTTGCACACTTGGCGCTCGAGGTCTTTATATGGTCAACCAGATGTTGGTTATTCGGAGATGGCTTGTGTGTCAGTACATAAGCAAAAGTACACGAAACCACCTCCAGATGTACTGTATAAACCTGTAAAATTACATTCAGTTATGTGCAGGTTTAATATCCGTCAAAATAGGACACATGATCATGCAATAAAACAAAATCTCCATTAATGCATCAAACCGAAAAAGTAAGAATTTATACAATATTAACAAGAAAACAAAATGAGAATAAGTTGCTACATGAACGCTGCTATATTTAACAGTATGAATCAGTGGAAATCAGGTGGGTAATGCTGGGAACTAGCGCTCTGAAGAAGAGGGGCTACAGGTGTTCGAAGTCCCACTAAATGATAAGGCCTCTCCAGTTCCCATAGCACACACAGTACAACCCTGTAGGCATGTAGTACATACACAAACAGTGGGTCAAGGACGAGAGCAGCACTATTTGTGCACCGGAGGACAGTTTTGAAGCTGCTGATTAGTTGTATTGCCGTGTGACAGATGACAAACAAAAGCCTGTGTACACATGTATGTTTTTAAAGGACCACACTCATCGTTTTTTCATGTTTTACCTATGTAGTTTACATCGTTGCTGACGATGTAGTGTGTACGCCTTTTTAAATGTGTTTTGCCGTCTTCCAGGAAGCCATTAGTTTGTAGTTTCCATACAGAAAGTCAAATGCTAAAGAACTGTAGCCTATGGAGCTAGAGCCAGGAAGTCATTTTGCTTAGCTTAGTTTAGCTTAGCATAGCGAGCATTTGTAGGACACAAACAGTAACACATTATTTTATATATATGTTTGAGGAAACATTATACAAACATCTTTTGTGGTGTTGGTAAATGTAGCCTTACTGGCTAACCGTTTCCACTCGCAACCAGTCTTGCTAATCGCTAAGCTATCTGCATCCCAGCTCTAGCTCCATAAGATTTTTAAATTATTTTCCCATCTTCCAGGCAGCCATTAGTTTGCAGTTATTTCTGTACAGAAAGTCAAATGTGTGAATTTTATCAGAGTGAATATTAAAGGAATGTATGGAGGTAGAGCCAGGAGGTGATTAGCTTAGCTTAGCATAGCATACAGAGCATTTGTACACAAACAGGAACGGCTTCCCATTTTCTTTTTACGTCTTACTATTTTTTTTACTACTTCTGTTTGGAATTAAAAGCAAAATCTTTAGTTCATTTCCACTTACCACCAGTCTTGCTAATTGCTAGCTCCCAGCTCTAGCTCCATACTTAGCTTAGCTTTCTTTAAAGCTGCAGTCAGAAGCCAATGGTAGCCTGGACAAAAGGGAAATAACACTAATAAACATGAAATATGGTGAGGGGTAATATCTTGTAAATTATACATGTAGCCTAGTTAAGGAGCTAAACTTTTGTTCGATCTTGACCTTGGAAATAGCTGTTGAAGAGCTTCATCAGCAAAAGCAATTTGCCCAATTGCTGGAAATGTAGATATTCAAATTTTCTTTGTTTTCTGAGCACTTTAAGGACCTGTCATCCATATATACTTAAAAAAGAGTTGATTTCTACCCATTGGACCAACTGGACAAACTCTCTGCTGGTGAAGACGTAATATGATCGAAAGCAGTAACTAAATTGCCGTTGAGGTGAGATACTTTTGTCAACCATTACAGTCATGTAAGAATATCACCTTGGGGGAGTACTTTTTGTAAACTGTCATTAATGTTTGTTTTTTTCCCAACTCAGATGAAGCAGACCGTGGTGTGAACTGTTCATCACAGGTAAGTAAGAAAACACATTTTTGGTGAATTGGACAAACTGATCCTAGCGTGCGGTCTATTCCTTCTGGCACTGATTGTGGTTTTCAGTATTTCTCACCTGGTGCACATTTAAAGCGGTGAACTCTATGGCAAGACTGTTTAGTCTCTGTGCAGTTACATAAGCAGTTACTGTGGTAGAGGGACGACTAAAATGGTGGTAAACTACATTAATTGGTATTTTCTCTTGCTCAAGGCTTTTTATGATCAGGCATTAGTCAGCCACCCTGGACACAAAGCATCTGGCTGTGAAAGCACTGAATGTACACCTCTACTGCTCTGTAGTCTCTAATCATTGTACCCACGTGGTGTCACACTCCAAGCTAAAGCGACGTATCTGCTCATAGACAAGTCCTATAAGCACTGTGACATTAAAACAAGATTTCCTTCAAGTGCTTGCACTCAGGCCAGAGCTCTTACACATACAATCCAGTTTAAGTCAGCTCACTCCACGCCGATGCACGGATACCGGTGCAGGTGAAGCGTGTGCTGGCTCCGCTCGGCGGGGTATGACCATTCTGCTCAATGGTCTTTGGCCTCGCTCTTAATCTGCCCGCTTCCCCGTTAGGTGCCCTCATTCCAGGTGACCTCCCCAAGCCGCCGCTGTGGCCTCCACCCCTCCTCCTCAAGCAGCTGCAGCAGGTGAACGTGGCCAGAATGCCCTGGCGGAAGCGCTTGTTCATGAAGCAGTAAATGATTGGGTTGACACAGGCCGAAGTGTAGGACAGCAGGTGGATGTAGGAGATGGGCGCCCCGGTCAGGCGGTAGGCTGAACGCCGGTCGAAGGCCTGCCACGCGTTGACCACAAAGACGGGTGTCCAGCACAGGAAAAAGAGGAAGACGATGACCAGGAGCATGCGGATCACGCGCTTCTTGGCCATCAGGTTGCCAGAGCTGCTGCTGCTGCTGCACACACGGCCCACCGTGGGCTTGCTGCTGGAGTTTCCACCCAATGAGATGCTCTTCTTTTTAGATGGCTGCAGGTAACAGCCATCACTGTCACCGGGCTTCATGCTGCCAGTGCTGGATTGTCTTTCTGCCAGGGGAGAAGATATGAACAGAAAAGACCGGAGTGTCAGAGTGTAATTTTATTAACAAAATAAAAGCCCTCATGACTTAGCAAGTTGGGGTCGTGTCTGTCAAATAAATAAACCTAGAAATGTAATACTTTCCTAAAATCCAGGGCTGCATTTTCAAAACATTAGGGTGAAAAGCATCATGTTATATGTTAAGTTAAAGCTGGTGATATTCTATGTTTATATTCAAGTATTTAACAATTACTTCTTCCTACCAGTATATATTTTCTGTTAAGCCAGTCCTGATTCACATATTTTTTCTTGACATAAACCTCCATTTTTGTCTAAAAAACACATTAGAAACACATCAAAAAGCAACAAAACATCTTATTTTTCTTGTCATAAACCATTTTATCAAAATCTATCAGAATGGACATGAGCACTGTTGTTTATTTTTGAGTCAGTCTCACAAACCTGCTGCACCAAATGTGTATCAATCCACAGCTGGAAATAGTCCCAAAGAAATGCACCTTTTAGTCCTGTTTGAGTAACGTTTGCTAAAATCAACAGTGCCCAGCTGTGTTAGGGAATTTAGCCTTTTTAAAAAAAAAAAAAAGATCTTCATATTTGTGATGTGTTTTTAAAGCTTGACGTCATCAGTAGAAACCAGTGGGCTCAGGGTTGAATACCATAGACAGATTAGGAGAAATAAAGTATTGAGACATTTTTGGTTTTGGTCTTTTTGTGGGATTTATTCGCTCTAATTTTCATACCTCTGCTAGATTTCCTGCTGGACAGCTCAAACGTGATGCCCCGGTAGAGCTCCATGCAAATGAGTCCATAGGCTGTCATCATGACGATCCCGGGGATTAGGAAGAGCAGCAACAACAGGGACACATACCTGCAAGGGACAAACTCAGGGGAGTAAACAAGCATTCACTGTAATTTAAATCAACACCACAGCCAAATTGCTGTGCTAACATTAGACTCCCCTGCCTCTGAGTCTAGACTAATATCATCATGTCAACATGAATGTTTATGTTGTATTTAGTTGCAGTATACCTTGTATACAGTATTTCCCACATTGTTTAAACTTTTCTTTTTTCATTGTCACAATTTAAATGTGCGTTTAATCTGGTCCCAAAAAACACTTCAAATGTGCTATGTGAATAAATCGACCTGACAAGTTGATTTTTTTATTTAAAATTGTGTGCTTTTATTTTGAAGGGTCAGATCCGTGCCATGCCAGATGATTTTCCCAAATGGTCGTCTCTCACCAGCAGCACCAGACTGAGAAAATCAAAAGAGAGGCCATCTGAAATTAGCAACGGGCTACTTTAGCTGCAGCCCAGTCTGAGTGCATCCGAGTCTGTGGACGCCCTGCTGGGACAGTAAAGGTATGACGCTCCCTAATGCACTTATTCTCAGCTCACCAGGACTGCTGGATGACCTCATTGGGCCACACCAGGCGGCACATGTACCCGGTGGTGTTGTTGGGGCGGGTGAAGGGCTTGAGGCCGCTAGAGATGGGGTACGGCAGCATCAGGATGAAGGACGCCACCCAAGTGGCGGTGATGACCTTGGCAGCATGGGATTTGGTTTGCCACGCCCTGGAGGTCAGCGGGTTGCAAATGGCGCTGTAGCGCTCCAGGGAAATGGCCACCAAGTTGAACGTGGAAACACTCACCGAGACACCTGCACAGATCAGACAATCCAAAAATAGATGACTGAATTTTTCAGTGTTGAGCCCTGATTTGTTGAATATATGATAAAGAATGACCTGATCATATCTGACCACAGCAATCAGAAAATCTGACATATTTTTTAAAGGAATAGTTTGGGAAATACAGTGCAAGTTAGATGAAAAGATTGATGATGCTTAGCTTAGCTTAGCTTAGCATAAAGACTGGAAACAAGGGGAAAAGCTAGCCTGGCCACCCGGTTCAACTGTTATCAGACCATTAAACTGGTATTATCAGTCACTGTAAGCCTCATAGATGTGGGTCAGTAGGGGCCTACTGTGCCTATTTCGTTGTTTCGTTACTCGTCAAATTGAATAAAACATTATGTTTTGAACACAAACACAACAGTCCTCCTGGGTGAATGTCCCGCCCCCGACATTCACCCCACATCAAGTTTTCCGCCATCTATACTACAGTATATGACTTCCACCTCTGCTCCTGTCATAGTTACTAGGGTCGGTAGAGGTTGCTGTCAACTTCTTTTATACCTTCTTTTGGTGATCAGCCATCTAAATAGATGATAAAACCAACTAGTGGGTGTAGCAGGGCCCTACTGATCCACATCTATGGGGCTTGTAAATGATAAGGCCTGTTTATTGGCCTGATAACAGTCTAATCAGCTGGCTGTGTCCAGAGATATTTAAAAAAAAAAAAAAAAAAAAAAAGGCTGTAGCGTCATACATGACCAAACTCTTGTTAAGAAAGCTACTTAAGTGCGTTTCCCAAAATGGAGCTATTCCTTTAAGAAGCTAACATTTCCCTCCGCCTTGGTTTTGCTTTTCCACCCTCTGCTGTGGGCTCTCTAACACCCACAATGCTCGCCATCCTCACAACATATGTTTACTCCAGTGCTTGTGATGCTATGGCACATTCGTTTTTCGTCGTATTAAATTTAACTGCTGAGCGGCCACAGACCATGTCCTGCACTGTCACCAGATCAGCGTTAGCACGCTCATTAACAAGAAGAACTATAAATACATTCAGATTATCGCTGTGTACAATCCAAGAGGAGCGACACATAAACAGATAAACACACAGACAAATAAAGGTAATAATCCTGGATGGCAGCGCTCTGATCTCACTAGATGGAGTAAAGGGAAGGAAGGAGAAGAAGGAAAATCAGATTTCCTAGCGGACCTGTAATTGGATGAGAATGAAATATGAGTAAAGGTGTGCCGTCTGTAATGGCTGCACCTTTTCACAAAGCTCCCAGTGGAGAAACTTCTATAATTTATCAGAATCACAAGCAGATTAAAGCCAAGTGAGAGTTGTTTTACATCCCTGATCTGATTGTCGGTCTGTGGCCTCTGCTATTGATATCTTGAGAAATAAATGACTTAAATCAATAACTGGCATTAAAACTGACCAGTAATCTGCCTTTTTGTTTCAAAATGTTGTGCTTGTGAAAAAGGAGGTCTGTCCACTGCATCAAACAAATACAGACTCATTGGTATGATGATGGAGACAACAGAGATGCTGCTCAATTCGTGCCAATTTGCTTGTTATTAGGCCATTAAATAGACGTTATCGGTCACTATAAACACCATAGATGTGGATCATATTGGGCCTACTACACCTACGTTGTAAAGTGAGTGAAACTTAAAAGTAACATGTTGTAACACGGAAACCTGAATAAAACATTGTATTTTTAACACAAACAATACAGTTTCTTTAGGTTTAGACAACAAAACCACTTTAAGTTTAGGGAAAAACATTGTGTGGCTTAAAGTACCTATATTTCAAAAGTGAACACAAAGACTACACATCGGTGGAATGTTTTTGTCCCATCCATCAACCCCGACCTCCACCCTTTATGGCGTTTCATGGCGTCTATACTACAGCATCTGACTTACGCTACTTCTTTTATCATAATTACTACGCTTGCTAGAAGTCACTGTCATGTTATTTTATACCTCCTTTCAGTAATCTACCATGTGCATGATGATAAAACCTACTAGTGGGTGTAGCAGGGCCCTACTGACCCACATCTATGGTGATTATAAGCACTAATAACACCCATTTAATGACCTGATATCAGTGTATTTGGCTGGATTTTTGCAGTCTTACTACAAGCTAAGCTAAAAGCAGCCATTTTGGTTTGGTTATCGCCTCATTTTGGTTATATTTATCACGATTATCTTGAATTCTCTTCTGTAAAAAGAGGAAGAAATGAATGAAAGAGCTTCAAAGGAGTCCATTAGTTGACGTTATGGGAAGAAAGCTAATGCTGTTAACACTGGTCTTTATACAGTGTTAGGCTTGTATATTAATTATTTTAATGAAAGTGAAGGTATTGGTTTGACTGAAGCAGGTGCTGTTTTCTTGCACTGAACTGTCTTATGTTCAGCCACTGTCTTGCATCACACTTCTGTAAGATGCATATTGGACCGTATTAGAGTGGCTGCTTGTATGTACATGCCTTAAGCTCAGATTCGACGTGAGCGCAGCAAAACTTTCCCCCTTCAGCAGATGAGTGTGAAAACAGCCTGGAGTGTCTGCACATACATCACGCTGCACAGTGAAGCTCAGACTAAATTTTTGAGTAGAGAAGGCTTTAAAGCTCTATTGATAAATTGTCCCAAACTGATTTGAGATTGTATAGATTGAATTCTTCATTTCCCATTGGTTTCATTACCCATGTCATTCATAAACAATTATTTTGGTCCATTATCCATCATTTTGCTCAAGAGTCAAGAACGGCCTTGTTTGCATATAAAAATTGTAAAAACCTTAAATGGTGGTGCAAATATGGCTTCTGGTAAATCAGCACTCTCTGATAACATGTTTCCTTTGACTGGAGCTGTTTTTAGCTCATTTTTAGCACATTAAATCACGAGGAGCATGCAGGGAAATGAACCTTATGGAGGACGTGGCCTAAGCTGACTTTAATTATCCTCTCTCCAACATATAATACAATTACCAGCATAATAAAGAGAATATATAATATCAGTGTATCCAATGTACCCAGAGTTTAATCATGTAGCACTGTGCATGACAGAAGTATAAAGAGATGACAGAAATGGGGTTGAATTAGAAGGCAACAGAGTATCAGTGTAAAACTTTTACACATTTAAATCAAACTCACACGTCTAATTGTTGTCATTTGCTTTTCTTGAGTAAAAGGAAAGCACTGGTCTCTACCAGTGAAGACATCAGTAAACATAATTTAAACAAAGATTTGAGACTGCAAAAACACAAATTCTGACATTTAAGATAAATCACAATTTAAAGACGATCAAAAATAATCCGATACCACAATTCCACTCACCCATGAAGTACATGACCAGCTTGCACATGCCAGTGCCGAAGATGAAGTCCCTCATGAGGTTGGGGATGAGGGTGAAGGGGATGCAGATCAGAGAGACCATCAGGTCGCTGACGGACAGAGACAGCAGGAAGAGGTTGGTGACGGTCCTCATTCGCCTGTTCCTCACCAGGACGGCGATGATGAGACTGTTGCCTAGGACGCTGAGGAGGAAGATGAGGCTGTAGAGGATGATCCGCACTGTCTGGTTGATGTCTGAGAGGAGTGGGAAACACGAGTGCACACGTATAAACTCGTATGTCATGGGGATGTCATTCTTAAAATTTGTACTATTATGACTCTCCCTCGCACACACACTTAAATTCATTTACACCCTAAATCACTTTGCACTGTGAACATATATCAGCTGATGCCTCTAGACACCGTCAGAGATATTTCTAAACTCATCGGGGCTTTCAACATCATACACCCTCCTTCTGGTGACCCAGCTGGGGCTGATTTGACCCCAGCTTGTGTCCAGATGACTAGCTACTCTGATTCCATGGCTCTCATCATGAGCAGCCATCTTGAGGCCCTCTGTGCTGTATCAGTGGTACTGCAGATGGCTCTCCTCTTCCTCTCTCCTTTGATGCCCAAACTGCTGAAGGCTGTGGCCAGGGAACAGGCCGAGAATCCCCTGCATCCATCTTCCACTGGGAAAAACCTCGCTCTCCATCCAGCCTGCTGACAGCTGCTGACCAGTCCAGCATACTTGGAGAGCTTCCTTTCAAAGGCTTCTTCCAGGCAATCTTCAGTCGTCAGCTCGAGCTGCACAGCGATATTAAACCTGAACTTGTCCTCCACCTTGCCTTTTCTCAGCACCATAGATCTTAATTTTAGTGGTCTGAAGTGCATCCTGGCCCACTTCACTAGCTTTTCAAGCCTCTGCAGAATCCACCAGCAGCCTAGAACTGATTCTGTGGTGACTATGAGGTCCATGAAAGCCTTGATGGGTGGTTGCCGTTGAGGGGATTTCATTCTTGTCATGCAGAGACTTAGGTTTTGTTTATGTCCTTGTCATTTTTGTTATGTTGTGGATTTCCTGTTTTATTTTGAAATGTAACTCTCCCTCTTGTTTCAGTGCACTTCACTTCCTGCCCTCCTGTTCTCCCGCGTCTTGAATGAATGACATCCCCTGACCTACTTTCCAACCACCCTCACCTGTGTCTGATCGTCTCCCTGCCCTGATTGTGTTCTCCCTGTCCATAGTTAGTCACTCCCCTCCTTAGTATTTAAACTGTGCTTCCACTTCCTTCTGTGCCAGTTCGTCTTCGTAACTCCCTGAGTGCAAGCATCCTCGCGTTCTTTCTAGTGTGTAAGTCTCCTCGTGCTTTTTGATACTCTGACTGTTTTTTGACCACGTCTCTGCCTAGCTTTACTTTGGATTTGTTAGCCTGCCTGTGATTGATCAACTGTGTACCGACCCTTTTCGGCCTCATTAAAGATTTTTGTCAACTTTTACCTGCCTGCTCTCCGTGTCGTGCATTTGAGTCCAAACCTGTTAGACCCAGTACTTCACAGTACGAACTGGCCATAACATGGACTCAGCCGACCCACATCAGGTTCAATCCTCGCTCCACGCTCACGGAGCAAGGATCCACCGCTACGAGGAGCAACTCACAGCCGTCTGTAACAGCATGCAGCTTCTTACCAATAATCAAGAGAGGTTTCGCAACACAGTCGGTGACCAAGTGAGTCAGCTTGGAGCCCAGATGCAAGCCCTGATGAGTCGGTTCGAGACGCTGACTGTGGACCGGCAGCCGCCGGCTGCTACTTCCTCAGCGCCTCCACTTCCACCGGTATCCTCCGCCTCTCCCCACCTTGCCAAACCTGAGAGATTCTCCGGTGAGTCTGCTAACTGTCGCTCGTTTTTGGTACAGTGCAGCCTGCATTTTGAATTACAGGCAGCTCAGTTCCCTACTGAAAGATCCAAAGTAGCTTTCATTGTCACACATTTATCAGGCAGAGCTGAGGCATGGGCAACGACAGAGTGGGCTCGCAGCTCCCCAGTGTGTTCTTCTTTGAAGTTGTTCACAGAACGCTGCAGAAGATTTTTGACCATACCACCCCGGGACGTGAAGCCGCCAGAGCATTGGTCAGCCTACGCCAGGGAAAGCGGAGGGTTTCCGACTACGCCATTGAGTTCCGTACTCTGGCCACCGACAGCGAATGGAACAACACCTCCCTTATTAATCCTGTGGCTGTTAAACTACAACTACCTAGATCCATGCGCATCCACCCCACATTCCATGTAAGCTGGGTTAAACCCGCAAAGGAAAGTGCTTTAGTCCCAGCCTCCGAACCCCCACCACCCCCCCGATTCATCGACGGGGGACCTGTATTCATGGTAAAACTTCTTCTGGCAGTCCGACGCAGGGGTAGAGGACGTCAATACTTAGTGGACTGAGAGGGATATGGGCTGGAGGAGAGATCATGGGTGTCCACGAAGAACATTATGGATCCCAAACTCATTCGGGAGATTCACCGACAACACCCGGACCTACCTGGAACTTCTGGAGCCGTCCCTAGAAGGGTGGTCCTATCACGCCCTGAGAGACTTAGGTTTTGTTCATGTCCTTGTCGTTTTTGTGATGTTATGCATTTCCTGTTTTATTTTGAAATCTAACTCTCACTCTCGTTTCAGTGCACTTCATTTCCTGCCCTCCTGTTCTCCCGCATCTTGAACGAATGACATCCCCTGACCTACTTTCCAACCACCCTCACTTGTGTCTGATCGTCTCCCCGCCCTGATTGTGTTCTCCCTGTCCATAGTTAGTCACTCCCCTCCTTAGTATTTAAGCTGTGCTTCCCCTGCCTTCTGTGCCAGTTCGTCTTCGTAACTCCCTGAGTGCAAGCGTCCTTGCGTTCTTTCTAGTGTGTAAGTCTCCTCGTGCTTTTTGATACTCTGCCTGTTTTTTGACCACGTCTCTGCCTAGCTTTACTTTGGATTTGTTAGCCTGCCTGTGATTGATCAACTGTGTACTGACCCTTTTCGGCCTCATTAAAGATTTTTGTCAACTTTTACCTGCCTGCTCTCCGTGTCGTGCATTTGAGTCCAAACCTGTTAGACCCAGTACTTCACAATTCTGGGCCCTCTGCACACTGGTTTAGCGGACTGTTATTCATTAACACGCTAAGTGTATTAATGAATAGGGAGAACAGCGTCACAGACATGGTACACTCTGTGATGATGCCGATCTCTTCTTTGTGCCAGCTTGATGTTATTGCTTCAGAGAAGACCCTCATCCTAAAGTTGCTATAGTAATCATCAGTGAGGTCTCTGGTCCTGCTGGGGACATGATGTTTGATTAGTGTGAGCTGCACCAGCTTGTGTGGAATAGATCCATATGCGTTCGCCAGGTCGAGCCACAACAGGTTTTCAGGTTGCCCTTATTCTCTCTGGCCTCCCTGGTGAGCTGTGTCATCACACTTTGTGTGTTACAGGCAGCCTGGCATCCCGGAAATACCACCCTTCTGGACTGATGTATCGATGTCGGTATTCTTTGGCACAGTCGATTTGAAACGGCTCTGAAGAAGACCTTTGCCTCGACACGCAGCAGGCAGATGATGTGAAACTGGTCTACTGGGGTGTAGTTTTCCCCTTCCGCATCCACACCCTGTCAGCCACTCTCCAGGGTTCTGTGATATTCCCTCTTCTCCAGAAGACTCGCAGGATGTTCCACAAACATAACTTTAATATTCCTGTAACATTCATATCTTGTGATTTATATACAGTAGACTGGTGGTCATTATCTCATGAAGTGTCACCATGATAAGCCAAAGTGGAATGTTTTATTCTTCCTCCTGGATTTTATTAAGGAAATGAGAGACATTGTGCCACTTCACCCTTTGTCATGCGGCCATAACTTGTACAGTGGCATTCCTGTTCACTTGGCATTGTCAGAACTAGCATTCATTGACAACATACTGTATGTGTCACTACTAACGTGTAGCAGACTACATTGGCTTCATGGAGGACCTGAGCCATATGCGTAATGCGCACTGACGCAAAAAAAAATGCTCAAAGCAGTCGCTTTTTTTGGCACATACTTGAGACCATTGGTTGTATTTGCAATAAAATATATCACATTTCTGAATACAACTATTTGGCATTATGTTCCCTATATTTTTTATGGAAATATAAATATATAAATGCACTGTACCTTTAGGTTCGCGTGAAGGTTCCTGCTTGCTCTCGCACTCGGAAAGATTCTTGATCCCAAAATTACATAAAATCTTGTTGAGGTCAGTTGAATTTATGAGCATGTCCTGTATCGTAAACGTCTCCATTTCGCTTTCTCCCTTATAACCTCAAGTAAAATCAGTCATATATATGCGTCATGCTCTTGCAGGAAAGCAAATGTTCCAAACGGATGAAATGTATCCCAATATTCCCTCTCAGCCGGTTTTAAACGAAAGAAAGAAGAAAAATATTGATTTGTTGTCTATAAGTTTCCGTGCGCTCTCAGTCTGGTGCGCTGCGCTCATCTAGTGCTGCTCGGCATTTCCAGCTACTGACAGCATGTGCACGGGTCGCATTCTTGAGCGCTCTGCCCGCCTTTTGGGTCTGTCTGGAAGTCAGCATCTCCCTCCTTTTTATGAAACACTCTGTCATAAATCTTTGCAGTAATAGAGATGTTGCACGTCGGTAAGGAGCATCAATGTCTGCACTGAGCATTCGTCTTGATTCTTTATTAATACCTAAAATATGTCTAATTTCCAGGATCATTTATAAGAGAGGAAAGGTGCTTAACTGAAATTAACTTCATTTAAAATGTCACATGGTACCAGGAGTGTTCTGTACTGCATCTTGGCTATCTACAGTGTGGCACACTTCCAAGCATGATAATGCCTGCCGTGGCATGTCAGTAGCAATATGGAGGCTCATCGACTCATGGCGTAATTGTTCTGATGGGCGGAGAGATGCGCTGTCATTAGTGCCCAAACAACTCCAACTCCGATATTTTGGAATAAGTCACATCCTGAGCTACAGTGAATGTTGTCTCACTCCCTGTAAGAGCCAACAAATTATTATTAGTGTTATTTTGAACTCCTCAGGAAAGCCTCTGGAATGAAGCTGTTCACATGTTGGTGATCTTTTAAGGTTATTAATTATGGTTGAGCAAACACAAGAGAAGAGAGCCATCACAACAGAAACACCTTAATGGCCTTTGCCAATCTAAAGCTATTAGTTATATCCAGTTATGCTCCATAAAAATGCATATGTGGAATTCATGTAGTGTCAGAAACCCACATTTACCTCTACCATGTGCCTATGTGATTTTATCAGGAGTATTTACTACCAGAATGTAAAAGAAAATTCATCGAAGTTAAAGTCCTGCATTGAAGATGCCATTTGTAAAAGTAGAGAAGTATTATCAGCAGATGTGCTTAAAGTATCGAGAGTAAAAATTTTCTTTCTGCATAAAACAACCTCTGATTCTGTTTGTCTGTTAAGTTATTGGATTGATGAACTGATGCATTCATGTGTAAGCATTTATTTATGTATCTGATTGAGGTGGAGCTATATTGACTGCATTATAAGTTGTGTCAATTATGCATTATTTTTGTAATTTGCTCATATAACATATTATTTTACCTGTCAGGTAACTACAGTGAGGGAAAATTACAATATTTCCACCTGAGAAGTCAAAATTGAACTTAATTACAGTATTTGAGTAAATGTACTTAGATTGTTACATCCCACAGCTGAAAAGTAGCATTGTGAAGTGATTTTCAAAAGAGATATTAATTTATAAATTGTAACTAAGTACATTTACCCAAGCACTGTACTTTTCAGGCATTAGTACTTCACTTGACTATGTACATTTTATGCTACTTTATACTTCTACTCCTGTACTTTTCGGACACAAATATTGTAATTTTAATCCATTATATTTACTTGACAGCTTCAGCTAGTACTAGTTACTTTGCAGATTCAGGTTATCAATACAAAATATAAATCAACAAATAATTGATGATGTAATATTATGGATTAAGGTATCCAGCAGTACATGAAGTAGTTAAAATCAGCCCCATAATAATAATAATATAATCTAAATAATTATGCATAATTAGTAGCCTACTTTTGTACTTTTACTTAAGATTTTTAATTCAGGACTTTTACTTGTAACAGAGTGTTTTTAGTCAGAGTTATTGCCGATTTTAGTCAAGTGAAATATCTGAGTACTTCTTCCACCGCTGATTATGAGTGAAATGTGTATTTTACCGTCGGAACAGAGATTTTCATCCCGGAACCAACGTTATCTGGTTTTAGTTTCCCACGCACGCTCACCGACCGTCCCGTCCGGCCTCAGTTGCTAAGTAACCTCTGCAGGGGGCGGCTGCCGCATCGCCGGATGCTGCTAACGTCTAACACATCAAACTGTGCCGTTTCAGACCCAGAACTCTGACAAGGAGGATGGACGAGGGCTCCGAGTTGTCTCTGACCATCGCTCAGATCGTTCAGCGGCTGAAAGGAAGCCATTTACACTCTCAGCTGGAGAGACAAGCCAAAGTGAGTGAGCTAGCTAGCTAGCATGTGGCTAACGAGCAGGTTGTGGTCAATCCCAGAGTGTCGTGAACTGTTGAATTAGTGCTTCAAGTAACGTAAGAACACAACGTACAAGCTACGTAAATAATGCCCAACTTTATTTTTATTCTTTCCCAAATGTTATGCAGGAGTGTTTACATCAACCTGACATAAAACTGGAGTCCCTTAAAGAGGATGTACGCAGTTTTCTTAAAACATCAGGTAGGTGTGTTGCTGTTATCCTCTACGCATACACTGCCACAGCCTCCTGCCTGATGGGATACAAATAAAAAACAAACTATTACTTTTCTTTCTGTGTGGTTATAACGTATTTCAATGTTTTACAGGCTGGGAAAGACAACTACAGAATGCAGTGTTCAGAGAGCTGCATGTGTAAGTTACATCCATTTTACAGATGTATTATTTATGTGAAGCACTGGAATATACATAGTAGACATACCTGTATACACATTCATGTGATTTGCAATTGAGCTGTATCCCACCAATAAATATTGCAAATGATGAATGAAACTGTCAATATTTAGTTAGTGTAGATTATCAAAATATGCACTTAGGTCTGTAGAAACTCTCACGAGTTTCTCCTGTGCATTTGAGGGAAACCTCATGCTTACATCAATTATAAAGCTTGAAGATGGTGTTATTTTTCCCTCATTGGAGCAGGTAGCTTGTTAAATATAGAGCGAATAGACCAAATCTTCTTCATGTCAATGAAAAGCACCCCTGCTCATGAATCGTAATATATGTGCATGGTCATTTTGACTGCAGCTGGTGGGTTAAAATGTCTGTAACACCTTTTAAGGACCTTAGAATATTTTTAATGTAAAAACACACCCATGTTTTCACCCTGAATCATAATGTTATACATTAATAGAAAAAGAGTGGCCTGAAGATTCTATAGTTTTCCTCTTATCTTTATTTTCCCCGTGGACTAAAGCAACATAGATAATAAATATACTGAAACACACATACCAAGAGCTACGAGGCTCTGGGTCACAGACAGATGTTTCTAAAGTTAAAGGTGCACTATATGCTATTCAGAGCATAAATATAGCTGCAAACGACTTTTGTTATGTAAGGCTATAGTGGAGTAATGTCTACCAGAGTGAATGAAGTCACTCTCCCTTTTTGTGTGTTGTGATTAGGGATGTCATGGTGAGAAAATTTTCCCACTGGTTAATAAACTTGTGACATGATTAGTGTAACCAAGTGTACCTGACATTTTATCAAAAAATGATGGTGCTCAACATAATGTATGTAGAGCACTTACTTACTGATCTTTAATGGTGGATGGCTGTGTGTCTGGCGTCTGCGGTTTAGCTTTTGCTGCGACCGCGGTGATGGTCCTCTGCACAGTGATTGCCTCACTAACAGTATGGTTCCCTTGTAGCATTGGGTTTAAATCTGAAATATTGCTGAATAGATGCTTTTTCTTTTTGCTTTGACACCAAATCCTCCGAGGGCTGCATGGTGGTGCAGTGGTTAGCGCTGTTGCCTCACAGCAAGAGGGTCGCAGGTTCGATTCCGGCTTGGGACTCTTCTGTGTGGATGTTTGCATGTTCTCCCTGTGTAAGCGTGGGTTTTCTCCGGGTACTCCGGCTTCCTCCCACAGTCCAAAGACATGCTGTTTAGGTTAATTGATGACTCTAAATTGCCCGTAGGTGTGGATGTGAGCGTGAATGGTTGTCTGTCTCTATGTGCCCTGCGATGGACTGGCGACCTGTCCAGGGTGTACACCGCCTTCGCCCTATGCCAGCTGGGATCGGCTCCAGCCCCCCCGCGACCCCTAACGGGATAAGCGGTTGACGATGGATGGATGGATGGACCAAATCCTCCGCCATCATCTTGTCTGTCAACTCTCTCTTGTCCCATGCATGAAATCTCAACTCTCTGTGCTAAGACTCCATATGGGGCAGACGGTTTCACTTTCAGTTTGTAGTGTCTGTCGTTGTGTACTGATAACACACCACTGATTTGCCAGAATTAACTAAATGGGTCTTATTTCCATAAAAAATGCGAAAATGGTGGGCAAGTAATGTAATCGGTGTATGCCCTTCAATTGTGTAAACACCTATAACAATGACTACCGCAGCAAGCCACAGCCGCTGCTTTCATACGGTGGTTACAGCTGATAGCGCCATCCCAACCAATGATGTCATCACGAAACCATAGTACCCACCCTCTGCACCCCCCCAGCTTAGCTCTGTTAGTACTGTTGCCGGTGTTTTCACTGTTAGTACTGTTAACAATGTTAATACTGTAAGCTACGAGCCACTGGCTCAGCCATAGCCAGGATGAGAGCCATACGGCGGGAATAGAAATGCTTCCAATCTTACATTTATCTCATTTAAGAATATGAACTACATCTGTGATGCTCAATTATTACTTTATTGATTATTATCAATTATCAATTATAACTCTATTTTTATGATCTGTGTGTGTATGCAGCATGCATTTAAAGCTGCAGTAGGTAGAAACGAAGCAAATGTGATGTTAAAAATGTGACATATATATATATATGTATGTATATATATATATATATATATATATATATATATATATATATATATATATATATATATATATATATATATATATATATAAAATGTTAATTTTAAAAAACAGTCACTATATCTGACAGTAGCGCATGAGACAGGTAGTCTGTGTCCTCCGGTGCTCCTAATGGCATCTGCCGGATTTCACAGACCAGAGGAAAACAACCAAACAGAGCTGATCTGGAATCAGCTGTCCAGCTGCCGTCTATGAAAGCCACGAGTCAACCACTTGCGGACTCCAACCAAACGATCAGTCTAAGCAGCGCTGATCAAATATGAATCAATATTCTGTTACTGTAACATCTATTTCTCGCCTCAAATGTTTTCAGAATCATCTTGTAGTTACTCTTTAGCTGTAAAATGGAAAGTTTATGACCCGGTAGCCATGTTGTGATCTGCTGAGAAAATCCTAAGCACTGCCCACCAGCTAGAGGACAGCCAATAGGAACACTCTCTGAAATGACCTGTGATTGGCCAAAGTCTCCTGCCACAGGTTAGTTTTTTTAAAGCCTGAAACAGAGTCAAGAGGAGCAGAAGTCTATTTTTCTCTCAGAACGCTTGAATTACAATCTGCTGAAAGGTTATTATTGAATTTTTGCCCAATGATGCCAAAAAAATATAATATATTGCATATGCTGCACCTTGTTTACACAGGTGAGCTCAGCCACAAAGGGGGGATATACTGTGTAAGAATTAAGATAAATCTTATGAAAATATTGTTCACTAGGTGAACAGCAGTTTGTTTACAATGTGTTGAGTTTTGGGTATTACAGATAATTAGGATGCAAAGTTGCCTGTACAAATATTTGTACCTCATATTGTTTTCTGCCCCTGCGGCAGTTTGTCTGTTATTATGTCAGTTATGTCTGGTATTTGTTGTGTTCTCCTTTCAGTATCATTGGCTCACTAGTTATTTTCACAAAACAAAAACTCAGTAATTGAGGCTTGTTGAGGCTGATTATTAAAGCTAATGTCTCAATAATAATGATCCAGATTTATGTCCTCTTAGTTCTCTTTAGTAATCTTTATTACAATCAAATAGGTAAATATCTGGAAATCTCCTTGAACTTCAATAAACAGCTCTATAAAAGTGCTCCTGCGCTGTGCTCTGTTACCTTTGACTGAAACATAGGCTGCTTAATGCTGTCCTTTTAAAGGATGACATAACTTTGACTAATGCCTCCTTCTTTGGGCCATTAGTCAGCTATACGTGCTCTTATATGTGTTTAGATTAGATTGAACGTTGTTTAATGCACCGAGACCTTGAGTCATTCAATATATCCTGATCATGTCTTTCTGGGGAAAGACATGAGACGCTCGCTGCATCTGCTGGAGATGTGTTCTGACTCATCTGGGCTTAACGTGCAGGGCGCTAATGGTGACTGAACGCCTGTTTGTAAGAAAATCTCAAAATGTTATTTGCCTTTTGTTTGACAGCTTACTTCAGTCAAGCACTTTTACGCAGTTCTTTCTAAAATATATGTTGTTTGTGTTCATACTGGCTTCAGTCCCTCAAAAACACAGTGGCGTTTTTACGTAGTTACTTGATCAACTCTTTTTCTATTGTACTGTAATGCTCTCTGCTCTTGTGTTTGCTTATTCTAGCCAGCTGCCCCCGAGCCATCCCGCAGCTCCTCCAGAGCATCTCAAAGAGCCGCTGGCCTACATGCGCAAGGCACAGGTCAGTCTGTCTCCTCTTATATCCGTCACTCCTCACTCATTCTTCTTCTACCTATCTGACTGATGTCTTTTTTGCCTGCCGATTTCCTTTTGTTTTATCGCCAAATGAAGCCAAATGTGTGTGTGCTCTCTTACACAGGCCAGCTGGGAGAAGCGTGTCCTTAAAAGCCTCAACAGCATGAGTACGGAGCTTGGAGTGCCTCTGGCTCGCATGGTAGCTAAAATATTGTGAATCACAGCTAACATAGCATAATTACTTCAGCTCAGTTCTCTGGCAAAGGCCTTTTTTTTTTTTTTTTTTTACATAGTTTGCACTGTATCATTTTAACCCCATGCTTATGGAGCTCTGAATTGTGGCTTAAAGGGACAGTTTATGTGTTTTGAAGTGGGGATGTATGAGGTACTTATCCATAGTCAGTGTGTTACCTACAGTAGATGACGGTCAGCATTCCCCCAGTTTGGAGAAGCAGACAAGAGTTACTGCACAGAACCAAAGCAATGTACTGCTGTAGGCGGGGCCAGCAGCAAAACATATTTTAGCAGCCCAAAAGAAAGGCTCACCTGAAAATATCAGTACCAGTTTAAGTGTATGCTGTATTTAGTATATTTTTGCTGCTTTACCTTGCCATTAGACAGCCCTTTGCGACAAGGAACTGAAACCATTGTATCCATCTATGCTCTTGCCAATGCCACCAGACTCCATTGAAAAAAAGTCACACAACACAAACAAACTAAAGGATCAAGGCAGCCGTAGACCAGCAGCAGCAGCCATGTTCTCCGAGGTAAAATTACCATTTTTTTCAATGGAGTCTGGCTGCTTTGGCAAGAACATAGATAACAGCTTCAGTTCCCTGTCAGAAACAGACTATAGCTGTCTCACTGCAAGGTAAACTGGCGAAAATATTCTAAACATAGCGTACACTTGAAATGATATTGTTTTTTGTTTTTTTTTTTTAGGTTAGCCTGCCTATTAGGTGGCTAAAATATGTTTTTCTGCCAGCCCCGTCCACAGCAGTACATTGCTTTGCTTCCATGTGGTAACTTCTGTCTGCTTCTCCAAACTAGGGGTGTGCCAACTGTCATCTACTGTAAGTAATACACTGACTACAGATAAGTACCTCATACAGCCCCACTCCTGAACTATCCCTTTAACTGTGGCTAACTTTGATAATAGCCAAGAGCTAGTTAAGCCTGTTCAGAGAAGTTAGCAATGCTTCTTTAGCTGCAGGCAGTGCTGTTTGGAATCAGTTTTATTATTTGGGTCTCTGCACACATTATTGTATTTATGGCCATATTTCCATTGTGACATTTTCAAGATTGGTTGTGTTTTGGCTGTATGGCATTATTTGTTTGTTGAAATCCTCTCTTTCTGCCTGCTCCTCAGAGGCCGGCAGTGGAGCAGAAGGAGCTCACCAACAAATGGAACGAGATGGGCACAGATGAACCAGGTCTCAAGACATTACCCAGGGGTTTTGCCCTGAGCAATCTGCCTTTTATGAAAGATTAGTGTTGATGTGTGTGTTCGCCAGTGCATCAGTCAGACACTGGTGTATTTTGCAGCAGCTTAACACATCTCTGAACCAGATCTACCACTTCCATGTTTGTTTTGTGACCGCTATTTATCCAGAGAAAATTTTCTTAAGGACTGGACTGAAAAGTATGTAATGTGGTTTCCAGATATTGATTCTGGTGTTTTGTCTTCATAGATAGTTGCCTACAAATATTGGACTTCAAAGGTTGATATCACAGCCTTTGGGCTCCAGTAGAGAATTTGATTGCTGTATTTATTAGCATTTAGTCTCGGAAGACATGTGCACTTGAAGCCAGTACATTCACAAAGAACATGGTAACCTTGTATCCAAACAATGCTATCACGGCTCACTGCCATATAATAACATTTAGGATGTGCCGTCCCCCGGCTATAAACACTTTGGACTGTGAATATAGAAGCTGTCCAGACTCCTCGGACGGAGCTGCGATAACGAGCAGAGCCGCTCCTTCCGTCCAAACGTTAATGTGCCCTCGTTCACAGCACTTAAATTTACTGCCGCGCTACGAAGATGCCGCATGGAAGTCTCACTTAAATCTGGCTAAGCATGTCCTGTACTGTTCTGTTGACTTTTTTTTAAAAGCGGCTGAATTGAAGTTGAGTGTCACATGTGTTATGAAGTATATCTAAGTTCAAGTTGATTAAATAGACTTCATGGTTGGATTCATTTGTGTAGTCTAGGTGTTACAGCTGCTAAACCTGCTCTGGAACAGCATATGTAAACATGGTGTACATGTATCAGCTGGACGAACCACTTACAAAGTGTGCTTTATACACTAAGTGTTACTATCAACTAATGTATTATCGAGAGACAATAATGTCTTTGTGTCTCCACAGATTTAACTCGCTTTAGGCCTGTATATGCCCCTAAAGACTTTCTGGAAGTAAGTAGATTTCTTCCATCTCCGAGTAGGGGTGTGGGGAAAAATTATACAGTATAGTATCGCAATATTTTCCATGGCAATATTGTATTGGTACACAGACCAACAGGTATCAACCTTTTATTATATTTCTAACTGAGATAATATTGTATCGTGAATACTTTGTTGTGATAATATCATATTGTTGGGCCTCTGTAGATTCCCACCCTGCCTCAGCGTATTCATTGTGATCTATTTGAGTTAAAGAAGAACTGTAATGTTAAGAAAGAAAAATGAATAAATTCATGCGACGTTATTGCTTTCTACACAGGTGTTAATCAGCTTGCGGAACCCAAATCATGATAGCAGCGAGGACGTCGGCGTCAGGAGCCACTGGGGTCTCATCCAGGTTCCCCTCAATGTCAGGGATATCCCACAGCTGGTAGGGACCCATATGGATGTCTTGTGTTTGCTCATGTGTGTCTATCTGCAGGTGTTTTGTCCATTAGTGGCCTCCTGAGTTCCAAGCATATAACAGTATATCCTATTAAGCTGCCCCAGGAAACGCACAATGGATTTGAAATCTGTGTGTTTTTTTGTGTTAAACTCTCAGAGACAGGCCTACTCAGAGTTGAATCTGACCACTGGACAGCTGGGGATTGATGACCATGCACATATCCATCCAGGTATTCACAAAAACTGTGCAAATACATTAATACATGCACCATCTGTGTTAAAGGAATAGTTTGACATTTTTTTGGGAATTGTGTGCGTTAAATATGCAGCTGGAGCCGGCGACTGGTTAGCTTAGCTTAGCATTAAGTCTGGATACAGGGGCAAACAGCTAGCAAAGCTATTCCTTCAATAAGCCAGCTGGTTCAGTAGTTTCTGCATCCTATCACCATAACACGTTGCATACAGGACATTGTGTCATAGCTGGATAATTTCCAGTTGTGATACTGGTTTGGACATTGGGCAGCTTGTTTAACCTTTAGAGGACCTTTTATCCGATCAAATATATAATAGCATATGATATATGATTGGTAATGAAGAGATGTAAGCTGCCATGAAGCAGCTTTTTAATATTATACCTGAACCCATTTAAATCTAGCAGTAATTAATCAGAAATAAGAAAAATAAATGTGTTTACGCAATGAACACTGTGGTATAATGGTGTGTATACCACTCTGGCTTCTGTTGTGCCACATGGCCGTCTGGGTTTTCTCAAACAAAATCTCTGTTACGTCCAGATATTGAAGTTACAAGTTACAAGCCGGTGTTTAGACTTTAAATAGAATCGTATCCACTGTCCCTGTGTTTGTAAATCAAAGAGATAACATTAGCTTGAAAAACTGAGCCACAAGCAGACGATTATTAATGCATCTGTTTTGTTCTGTCTTTCTTACTCCCGTGCAGACCTGTTTGAAAACGAGTATGTTCAAATCGGGAAAAAAGGTCAGTGTTGTAAATGTGATTCTGTTAGTCTAGTTCTGTAACTGAGGTTAATAGCCTATTCCACTCCAACCCTCTTTACCATAGATTCATTTTTGCCTTTTTTAGGGGGATACAGGGAGAGAGGGAGGAGATAGCAGGTCAGCAGTAGATGTTGCATAGAAGTGGTGTACATCATGTGAAAGCTGGGTACCTGAAGATTAATTTGAGATGTAGCTCAGCACTGTGTGTCAAGTTGTTCTAGTCATAAATTACAAATACACGAATTAATTTAATGAATTCATTCAAATTAATTTTAGCGTATAAGGGCTTAGAACATTATAAGTATAGGATTTCCGCTGGGTCTCATAAGTTGTTGCAGCAATTTTTGGGTTCATGCCATTTAGTGCTTAATTTAACCATTTTTTACCACTCGAGAATTGATAAAAATGATCAACAATCCCTCTAAAATACCACATTAAGACACGAAGAGCTTGAAGAGCACCATAGAAAAAGCCATGCTGTGATTTTGGATAAAAAAATTTTGACATTTCCAAATGCCAAAAGATTTCTGTAAGAATTCCATTTTTCGGCATTTGGATGGTGAACACTGCTATTCTGGAAACTGCTCAGAAACCCTCTTCTTGTCAATATACCAAGGAAAGCCGCCCACCCTCTCAATGCTCTAGGTCTCTAGTGTGTGTAGAGGCTTCTAGAGGTCACCGCAGGTCATTTTAAACAGTGAAGTCAAAAATGGTCTCACAAAAATGAAATGACTACTATGGGGATTAGTATCATCGCACATGAATACAGTTGGGCTCACTGGATCCACAAGATTTATTTATACTGCATTCAAAAAAATTATAAAGCGGGCATGTCTGTAATGGGGAGACTCATGGGTACCCATAGAACCCCTTTTCATTTACTCTATCTTGAGGTCAGAGTTCAAGGGACCCCTTGGCCTTACTAGTTTTTCCTAGACTTTTTTTTTTTTTAGTTTAATTTCTGACCAATGGATTTCATAGGTTTTCTAGTTTGACATGATAATAGCATCTCAGGCTCTAAAACTGAGCCTGTTTCAGCCTCTGAAAGACAGTAAAGTCACTCTGAGGAGCAGAAGAAGTTTAATCTTTAAATGTGCATACAAATTGATTTAAATTAAGTACAAATACTACACCTGCATGCAGGTATACCAGGGTCCAATGAACCGACACATCTCAGAACCAAAAGTACCAACCAAAAACTACCAGGAGTATCCTGACATTATCATTATTTATTAGTGATCATTAGTTCTGATTTAATCAACATTTACTCCCTTTAATTTGATATTACTGTAAGTGGAGGATCCTCAGGCTACAGGAGCAGCCAGCAGTCTATATGTTGTGTAGTTTTGTGTTTTATATTTCAGACGATTACAGATCTGGTTCTATTTTTACATTAAAGAGTCTTTTTCTGGAGATCAGTGTAAAAAAAAAATCTAATTATATCGTATGAAATAATACATCCAGTATATTTAGATATATCTGTTTGACTCACTTACTGAGCACCACATGTGCACAGAAAATCCCCAAAGTCAGCTCCGGCCATTAATGAGTCCTCCTCTTTGCCGTCTCAGGGGCAGTAATCTGCACTTTAAGTCTTATCTCATTGCCCCGCTATGAACCCAGTGTTAACACCAACCTTATCATGGACACCCATCAGACATCAATCGACAAAACTCTTAAAAACACAAGCTGTATTTTATATACACAGCCACAAGGTCCACTATTTCACCCTAGGCTGGCTGTGTGTTGGCTCCAGAGCTGCGAGTTGTATTCCAGGCCAAGTGTTAAGTGCACTCAAATAGGAAATTTAAGAGGCGAGGAGTGTGTTCGTTTATGTTATGACTGGCCAGCACCTTAAGTCAAGGGCTGTGTGTTTTTGGCTACCGTCACAACAGAGATTTAGGGTACAATGGAGATGTGGGAGAGGTCGTTTCCAGCATTGTTCCTGAGTGTTTTTTGGAAAGTTGTGTAATAATCACCATTAAGGGAATGTCTGTTATGATTTTTTATGTTTATACATTGTCACAGGGATAGAATGAAGTTGCGAACCTGTGTGTACATTTGAACAAACCCATGAAAGTCAAACACATGGATGTGACACTGCAGTTTACCCACTCTTTTGGATTAATCAAACATATTTGTGATAATTTTCATAACTTATCTTATTGTTTTTTGGATGCATCAAAGTCCCTGTTGAAAGATGGTTTGTTTCTATGCTAATGGAGGTCATCCTTTCCAAGTTTTCTTGGAAAAAACAAACCTCTTAACAGTTTTAGCGTTGATGTGCAGTCATTCAAAACGTGCATGTGTTCATTTTCCCAGATGCTGTTTGTATGTTATGTAATTCTGCCCGCAAATCATGAGGCTTTCTATTGATTCTTGTTGGTCAGATCCATTCTTGGTTGGCATGTCAAATTATAAAAAATAAATTCAGCATAATTAATTTGATGCAATTCAATTTTATATTTTTAAATTCAATTTGTGTTAATTTATCGAATTAAATATAACTTAATTTATTGCATTAAAAGAAATCAATATGATTAATGAGATGTAATAAAATGGCATTTTTTGATTCAGTTTGAGTTGATTTATTGAATTAAATTTAACTAAATATATTGAATTAAAATATATCAATCTAATTAATTTGTTGTAATTAAATATTTTATCAATATCTTAAAATTCAATTCGAGTTAATTCAATTCAAGTAAATTTATTTAAATTAATTGAATTAAATAAATTTATGTAATTCCCTTTAATATATTTATTACAATTCCATTTGAGTTAATTGAATTATATTGCACTGAATTTATTGAATTAAATACAATTGATCTGATGTAATTTCATTAAATAGATTTGTTTTAATTCAGTGTCAGTTAATTCAATTAAATACAGTTTATCTTAGTTAATTATTTTATTTGAATTAATTTAGTTTAATAGATTATTTTAGTTAATATTTAAAAAATCGTTGTAAGTTGAGTTAATAAATTAGTTAAATAAATTAATTTAAATCATATTTGTATGAATTTAATTAAATTAATTTAACGTAATTCCATTTTTTCAGCACTAAAACTGGGCATAGAGGAATGGTCTGTCTGTCCATGTCTTTCTGTCCCATACATACGTTGCTCTTTTTTGCGTCTAACGTTTTGTCTTTTGTCTTTGGTCCAGTGGTTGTGGAGCAGGACAGTGCAGCAGCGCAGCAGTACAGTAGGCAGGGCTGTTCCACCGGGCTCCGGGCAGACTTGTGGGCCCTCATCCTCAACTCTACCAACCAGCCACAGGTACTCCATGCATACAGTATATGCACACGCATACAAACACACAGCTGAGTTGCACTTTGGTGGCGGCCGTGCACACACAGCTGCAGTGATTCCCAAAACTGCATGTTTACTAAAAGGTGAAGATCTTCACAGTTAATGGTCAGGTCCTTTTTGGACCTCTTGTGTATTTGTTGTCAGTTCTAATTGTACTGTTCAGTATTCACCGACCATCATAGACTGACCTGCAACATAACCTGTTTAATAAGCTGTTTATCTTAGCTTTATCTTATAGCTGTGACTTGTCCCGTGTGTACAAATGGTAAGATAATCAAATGCTGGCGATTTAGCACTGTTAGCCCAAACAGAGCAGCTGCCTGCCTGTGTGTCGAAGTGCTGTGTAAACGTTGGAGTCCAGAGTCTCCTGTTGAGGCCAAGTCGATAAAACACTGCTTGTGATGGGAAGATTGATTTCTGAGGGGTGACTTACAGGGACCTGACTGAGGTCTGGAGAGTGTCAGCGTGCCTCTGGACGGCACAACGGCAAACACATTAAACAGTCAGAGATGGCTGAGGACAGTATGTGCATTGTACAGCGTCTGAATTACATAACCTGTATTGCTTACAAACACCAAATGAACTAAAGTGAGGTTCTTTGTCTTGTCTTGTCTTACAAGTTTTGTCAGATTTGTCTGGATGGTATCACATTTCTCTGCCTCATTTTAGGTAGATTTTATCCTTTACAGCAGTAGTGAATTGCCATGACCCAAATTTCCAAGATGTATAATCAGTTTCAAATATTTTAGCAGAACTTCCACTGATGCTGTCCATATTACCACAGTGGTTTCAATGTTCTACCTCAGCTGTCAAAATGACCATCTCTGTTTCTGTTCTCCTCGCATCCGCAGCGCTGGTCTGACCCGTTTCAAACCGGAGACACGTTTGAGTTTAACCATGTGGTCGGAAACATGATACCCATCCATTGAGTTTGGTTTAATCCTTTTGTCATCACCGTCAGAATACATAAACTTGATTTAGCAGTAAAGGGGGTGATCTTTTACATACCATATTTATCAGAGAACTGAAACTTCACTTCATCCAGAAAATCACATCATAGGATTAACACCTAACTTCGTAAACTACTACTAACTTTTGTTTAATTTATCATCAAGACCACACATATTTGACTCTCATATTATGTTAATGCAAGATATTGCACACATAAAACTTGTTGGATGTCTGCCGTTTCAGGATGTGATGCATTATGAACAGCTAACAGCTGGAGTCATACAGCATGACCTGCTGGTGGACAGCCTCATTTATAAGGTACGCTCCTCTGCACTGTCACTGCTCACGTTAATGAAGCTGCATAACCAAGATGTTGCAGTTAATTTAAAACAAATACTGAAAGCTTTGGATTATTAGCGAGTTTTTGAGTCCCTTCACCAGAACATTTGTCCTGCGTAACATAAACTTTGATACTAAGGTTATTTCTTCAAATGTTTTCTGATACACACAGTCTTTATATATACATTTACTGGACTTCTGTTTTTTATTGTTTTTCTTTTCTACTACTAGTGACATTAGCTGTTAGATGTAACATTTACTGTACATTCTCCCACCAGGATGTGAAGCTCACCGCCAGTAATGACGACTACTACTTTGTGTTTGAAGACTTCCTCTATCAGGTAGGGTCTACTCCCACAGTTCAGCTGTCCAGCTCTTAAGAAATATTCTGCCTTGATTCAGTTTTTGATTCAGATTTCAGTTTTCAAAAACAGCATATTCGTTTCCGTCAAAAACTGTTTCCTCTATCTGTTTGCCACACACGATGGGGTCACGCATCAGTGTTAACGGGGCAATCTAGCAGCAGTCTAACAGCATCATAAATTTAATTTATCTAACCACGATAACCTATTTCATCAACGGACATTCATTCGAAAACCTTAATAGAAGCTTTCAATGTTAAAAAAACAGACATTCGGTACAGCCCTACAAAGCATGCAACCTTGATTTTCAGATGTTTTTCACTGACTAAAAAGTCATCATTTCATCATAGTTACATTGGCTCCCTCAGATGTCACTGGCTATTCAAAACTAAACTTCTTCATTCCACTAGATAATGAATTATTTAGCAGTTACTGTTGACAGCATTTCTCTTTACCTACAGCTCTGTTAAACCCCAGGCAAGGATACAACCTGTTATGATTATCTTCTCTGGTCACCACTCTGTTTGCCTTCGGTGCTGATAGACGAGCATCAGCATCAGCATATACTCAGCAACCGGTTTATTCAGCAGCTGTTAACATGTCATCCTCTGTGGTGGCTGACCAATAAATACACAAAAACAAAGCTCTGGTATCACTGTCAATATTGACTGATGGTAAACTCACTAGGCAGTGAAAGAATCCACTCATTGTGGGATGAAAGTGCAATTTCACAGAAATGTTTAAAGAGGAGGTGTAGCTGTTTATTTATGGCTCATTAAAATAAATAACTTTCAGTGTAGGAAGTAGTTGAGGAATATGTCTCTTCCTGATTAGATACCTTTACAAAACGAAATGAGACTGCATCAAGTAGATAAAACATATAGCTATTTACATCAACTCTCTTATGATTTTAAAAGATGACCATCCTGCTTCCCAGTATACAACCTATCACATATAGACAGAAACACTTCAAGTATGACGGTAGACCACCCTGTTTTTGTACCCAGCAAGTACACTTAAAGGTCAGACAAGAGGCAGCCTGTGCTATAGCAGTGTTATTTGCCGTTGTTTTTAGTACTCTCCTATCAGTGATCTCGTATGAATGGCTGCCAGTCTCATTTTTGCCCAGAGAGATTATATCCCCGTGATGCAATTTATCTGAAGTGGCTGGTGGAAATAAAATCGGTTCTCAGAAAGACACAGAAATTGGACTGTAATGGAAAGCTCCCACTTATACGGTCATTTGTGAAGCAAGCATCCACTCGAGACTCTGTCACTGTTTGCTTCACTGCATCCTGAAACGCTGGCTCCAGGTGCAGGACTATCCACAAGGATATGGAGTAGCCAGCTAGCTGAATTTTAGCTGTAAAATCCCAGATTTGGTGGCCCCTGGCACACTCTTACGCAACTAGTCCAGCATACACACTCTTCTTAATAATCGCATATTTTAATGAGTTTGCCTGCCTGATTGTAGACATGTAATGAATTACTGTAAAGTAGAATTAGGGTTCTACTTTGGTTTATCTCACAATCTGTAAATATTAAAACTGTGGCTGTCAAAGTTAATGTGGTAATTGCTTGTTAATGCAAATTTATTTTAATGGCACTAATTTCTTTAACTCATGAATGGAACTGAAGGAATGGAATGGAAGCGAATTTTAGGTTGTAGCGGGCTCAGTTTTAAAACTAGAGAAGATGCTGGCATCATATGAAACTAGAAAACCTAAGGAATCCACTGGTACTATGCCAGACTTGCTTGTCGCAAAGGACGAAGGAAATAACACTACAAACTTGCGCTAAATTTTGGCATGGAAAATCTAGCATGGCCATTTTTAAAGGAGGAGGATGAGGGTTTCTGGACAATATTTCTCATTGTTTTGTGTCGTTACTTGTTTTCCAGTAATAAATATATATAAACATTTGCATAAAGAAAACATATTTGCCCGCTCCCATGTTGATAAGAGTATTAAATACTTGAAAAAGGTGTGTCTCTAGGGGCTTATCCTAAATGAATATATTTGATTTAGTAGTAAAGGGGGCCATCTTTTACATACCATATTTATCAGAGAACTGAAACTTCACTTCATCAGGAAAATCACATCATAGGATTAACACCTAACTTCGTAAACTAACATTTTGTTTAATTTATCATCAAGACCACACATATTGGACTCTCATATTATGTTAATGCAAGATATTGCACACATAAAAAGGTGCATAGTGAACACATAAAAAATTATTAAAGTTAAATATAAAACCATTATGCGATTAATCGCAATTAAATAATTTTAATTGACTGACGGCCCAAATTAAAATAATATGTAATATTTAATACCTCGCCTCTTCATGACTGATCAGCGCTTTTGTAATAAACAATCATTAGACCTTATTTATTATTTTTTATTTATTCATGGACACCTTCGCCATAAGGAGATGTTAATGCATTGTTGCAGTAGACACTTAAATGTACTCTTATGGGAACATATTTTAATTCCAGGTATTGGTTTTAAATTAAAGTAATTATAAAGTAAACATATGCCAAAAAGAACTCTAAAATGACAAAACGTGAATCAACTGAACTTCTAAAAGTGCAATGTGAATAAAGGTAATTTGTTCATTCATTAAGCCATAAACATCTGTGTGGCACATATGGAAAGGTTTTTAATTCTCATTGTGCCACTGGTGATTTTAGAGTATTTATTTTGCTAATATCTGTCAAACACTGAAGACGACTCACCGCTCTCTACTCTGCAGGGGCACCTCTAAGCTGTGCATGCACATACTTGGTCATATAAAGCAATGGTTCTCAACCAGGGGTCCGGGGACCCCCAGGAGTCCTTGAGGGAGTTCCAGGGGATCCTAAAATAATGAATAGTTTGATTTCACTGTTTATTTCACTATAGAAGTGAGTCAGACATGAGTAAGAATCATAACAATGACTATTCTGATCATACATTTTATCTCCTCATCTGTCGTTGCCAACTAAAATTCTAGTCTTAATCATATCTAACAACCAAATTCTTTTCAGATTGAGGTCCCTAAAGTGAAATCTTATCATGTGTTCGTTTGCGTATCAATTTAGGGGTCCTTGACACAAGAAAAGGTTGAGAAAGGCTGATATAAAGCATGCGGGGGCAGGACTGAGACACATACATCATGCTTGCATTGTTTCAAAGCGCAGGCTAATGGTCGGGAAGTGTACACGCTTAATGAATCACAACTTATTCATCGTATCTATTTTATAAGAATCAAAAATGAATCGTAAAGTAGCCTACTGGATTTCATTTTGGCTGTTGGCGCTTATAGACAGCTCTGCAGCTGTGCTGATTTAATAGAATTAAAAGCAACACCGCTCAAGCCCATCAGCAAGAAAGAAAACTGTGTATTAACTACTGTCTCCTTTATCCCCTGTATCCCGTTAAGGATGATACTACACATAATCCACGTCGTCATGAGTGTGTCTGGCTGTGAGCATGTTTAACAATCAAGCCTGCATGTTCCCAGGTGATGTTGTGTTTCTCACGAGACACCGCCGTCTTGGAGCACTTCAAATACAACAGTGCCACTCCTCCCAGATCCTACATCCAAGGTGAGATGATGCGTCTTTTCGCCACACATCACATCATCACATGAATTCACACTCTAACGCAGTGTCTACACACAGATACCTGTGCATGTAATTAGGAAGCTCGTATACCGTGCGTCTTTGTTTCTGATTGATCTCTCTGTGCGTCTAACAGGGAAGGGAGGAGATGAGGAGTGTGCTGTTGTTTATCCTCCCAACGGTGAGCCTGCAAACATTCACATCATAATATTTTATGTACTGCAGAAAACAACAATACATTTTTTAGACATTTTCTTACTTATTCACATCACATTTTGGTCATCAGTAAGTGTTTTGTATGAAAACTGAAATGACCTATTTTGAGACTAGTTATGCTTGTTTAAGTGACATTGATGAACATCTGTCCTTGGCTACACAGTTATATTTATTTCTAATTTTTGTTTTGTCTGTTTTTGTTCTGTCTGTATATTTAACTGTTTATGTGTTTTTGTTTGTTGCCACTATATTGCTCTTGTATTATTTTATTATAAAACAAGATGACCCATCTCTAGGGGCGTATCCTAAATGAATATATTTGCATTTATATAACTGTTTGTGTATTAACTGCACTAACTGAAAAAAATATAATTTTCACAGGTGTAATCCCTTTTCATGGGTTTTCAATGTATGGTGAGTATATTTTGCACCTGTTAGTTCTCACATTTAACTTGCAGGAGGAACATTTGTTTATGCGTGTGTTTGTCCTGCAGTGGCACCTCTGTGTTTCTTGTACAACGAACCATCCAAGCTGTACAGCGTATTTAGGGAAATGTACATCCGCTATTTCTTCAGATTGCACTCCATCTCCTCCTCTCCCTCGGTAAACTCACCGATTTTATTTATTTATTTGTTTTTTATGTAACAACTGCCAGATGTCAAGATCGAAATATTCTGTTTGTGCGTTATGCCTGAACATCTACTTTCATGCATAAGCCTAACTTGTGCATGTGTGCCCCCGCAGGGGATTGTGTCTTTGTGCCTGCAGTTTGAGCGGCTGCTCCAGACCCACCTGCCTCAGCTGTTCTACCACCTTCGTCAGATCGGGGCGCAGCCGTGAGTAGCCTGCACACATCCCAGTCCTCCTGTCTTTGTGGTGCAGTGTCGCAGTCAAATAAGACTTTAAGAGTAATTTATCCACATACATTATTAATTATCCACTCAAAACAGTGGGAAAAGTGACTGAAAGCAAACAGAGCAAAATATTCCAACAAGACAATTGTACAGTTTATGTCAGTGATCGTCGGCTGGCAGCCCGCGGGCCCACCGAAGCTTCCCATCTGGCCCTCAGACAATTAATGAACTCAGAAAATGAGTCTGTGAAGGTTCTCATTCATTCAGGTCATATTCATTCTGGCAAAAATTGAATTGAAGGCAATTGGACTTAGATTTGTCCCTGAAAACGTTTCGCCCCTTATCCAAGTGGCTTCATCAGTTCGAACGCTGCAGTCTGACTACTCCCCTAGGGGAACTAGTCGGTCTGACTAGGAATGATTTAAAAACAAAAAAACAAAAAACAAAACAAATAAGTGTGTTTTTCCCGCAGGTACCAAAGACCTTATAAATCCATCTGTCAGCTTATTATTAGCGAGTAGGGGTGAGCAATATGGCCACAATTTTATATCAGTATACTGTATATCACAATACAGTAATTGTTCTGTAAATCTGATTAAGAAATGGTTTAAAATAAACATACTGTACTTTATCTTATTTCATTATATTCTTCTTTTATTTGTAACTTCTACACAAACAAAAACTGTTTCACATGAGACAACACAAGTTAAAAACAAAAGGCTTTCAAAATGGAAGCTTCAAGGCTCCTGAGAACAATAATCTCAAGTGTTAAAGGTTTTAAGGTTTACAGGTGCAAATAAATATCAGCCTGACTTCAGTCAGTGTAATATGAAAATCACATTCACACAATTCGAAATCTGACTAAACACTGTCAAAAAAATCTAGTGTGCTAAAGTCTGGTAATGAAGTACCCAGAGTTCTTCCTCATCTTTGGCTGGTTGGGTCTCTTCCTGCTCTTCTTCATTCTCTTCCTCCATGTCTGCCCAAATCACGTTACCTTGTCAGGCAGCAATGTCAAGAGATTGCAGTCACATGAGAATTGGAGACAGTATTGCCAAATCTCTATTGGTGGACACATTTGTACCTTTGTATACATCATCATATTGCCTATTAGTGGGTAGCCTGCACAACTTGATGCAGGAGTCTAAGATGTGCTCACTTCACTAGTTGTGCACTGAATAGCAGTATCGTTTGACGGGTGAAGCTGAAATGAATTCATATCTTTTAGAAATGCCCCGTCGGTTGTATCTAAAGTTGCATGCAAAGGAGTCATACATGTTTAGCATTACTTTAAGTCAGCAAGATTAATGCATAGGCATACTTATCATTCCATTCTTCATTAAAGCTGTGGTTTTACCTGTCAGCTTTGTGCTTCAGGCTCTTTGAAAGTGACAATATGTCAACATTACTTGTCAAAGAGAAGACGAGTGTTTTCATCAAACAGGATTCTGCAAAACCAGTTAAAGTTGATGATTATTCACTGCCAATTAGGACTGCATTTTGCAAATACATTTCTCTTCTTCTGTTCACACTGATATATGCTAATAAAATGTTTTGTTTTATAAGAAAGTGGAAATGTCCTTTGACTGAAATGTTGAACATGCACTTGAACGCAAACCTGCTCAATTGTCATTGGCATGGAAAACTGATATCCTGAATGTCTTGTTCTTCCTGCACATGTGGCTCTCTGCAGTGAGAACCCAAAGAGCCTATCTAACCTTCCTGAAAAATGTGCAATATGCTTAACAGCATTTCTACCTTGTCAGGTACATAGAAATCATATATTCATCTTGGTCCAGCAGCACAAGATGCCCATAAATTGTGTATTTCCTTGTTCACATTGTTGACACTCTAGCTCTGGTTATTTCTATCCAGGTTCTTAAAACTAAATTATAAATCTGTATTTAGCTGTCATTTATATAGCATTAGGAGTCTCATAACAGCCTGCACAAACAGGTCTTATTTCGGTAATGAGCTGCTGTCATCTTGTGGTGAATTACTGGAACTACAATTTCTTAATAAAAGATAAATGGCATGAATAAATAAAAAAGATGTGATGTTCTTGTCCCTAGGCTGCGTATAGCCTTTAAGTGGATGGTGCGGGCCTTTTCTGGCTATCTGTCTACTGACCAGCTGCTTCTCCTCTGGGACCGAATCCTGGGATACGATTCACTGGAGGTAGTTGCAGGTAAGAGTTGCTGCGCTCACACTCAGCTATAAGCTCTGCAGTAACAGCCTTGATATTTATACAAACACTGTTATCCCTACTTCTCTTATCTTTCTCTGTCCTAACTGCTTCCCTTTGTTTTCCCCTCTTCTTTCCCCCATGCCATCCTCATCCAGTCCTTGCAGCCGCTGTGTTTGCTTTCCGCGCCGAGAACCTGATGGAAGTGACGTCACTGGCCTCAGCTGAGGTATGTCTGTCTCACATCAGATTTATCTGTGTGTTTGAATCTCTAGTCCTCTCCCTGTCCCCCACATACTCCTGGAAGGCTGCAAATAGCCGTTGATGACCAGCCAGTACCAGTAACCCAGTCTTTTGCATGCACATGTCTGAAGAAAAAATGGCTGGCTGGACACTTAAGATACCCCCAGCCCCCCCCACCCCTCCCTGTGTACCTTCCTGCCAGCACTCCCCCAGGTCCTCCGCCTTTAAATCCCAACACCACTTCCACTAAAAAGTTTATTTCACAAAGACTATTGGATAACAGACACCATCTTTCTGCACCGAATCTTGTTAATAACATTGAATTCTGTCATGCAACTAACAGCTAAATGAGTGCATCCTTCTTTAGCTTCTGCACTGTCACTTGCGCTGCATTATTATAGTAACCAGTAGTGTTATTCTTGTGCATGCCTGCACTGTATACCATGCACCACTCCCATACTGTGGTCCCACTATCATATGACTGAAACCAAGAGTAAACCATACGATGACTCGCCTCACTCGCCTCCCCTTCCCCCTGAGGGTGAGGGGGTTAAACTACAATGTGACGCATGGGGCGACAGGCTGATCTGCTGCTCTAAGATGCTGGCCGGCACAATTTGCTTGCTCATTTACCACCTGCCCCAGCAGAGAGGGGAAGATATCATAACATACTGCTCCTTATAGTTATATTTAGAAGCTCAGGCCCAGCGTTGAAATATTAAACCCTCTCTCTAAACACGATAGGGTCCCTAAATTTAATCTCCCACCGATCCCAAAAGGACAGGGGTGGGGAGCGGTGTACCCTTAAGCGAGGATTGTCACTTCCCAAGGATCCTGAATCATCATTATGCATGTCGTTCTTTTTTTAAATCTTGAAATATGTCTCTTGAAAGGGGGTGAGGGTGTGGGCTAAGGTAGGATCGCTTTGGTCAGGAGGGAGTGTGAATTTAGATGACAAATCTTATTTGTGTTTTTGTTTGGCATGCGCACTGCAGGCTGTCCTCGCCGACCTTTCAACTCTGAAGGTCATGCCGCTCATCCAGGTCTTTCTATTTGCCACCGCCATCTGAGGAGCATGGAAATCTACAGGATATGAGTATGTACATACCACCTGGAGCATAAAGAGACACTACAAAAATGCCACCTTGCAATGCCACAACCACACTATTAATAATCCATCAAGAAACACCACGTTAGTTAGACAAGTGTCTGTGCATACCTTGCACTACTTCATGCAAACAGCCAAACCCTTCTTTAGCATGGATGCACCATAAATAGTGAATACCCGCTATCGTGTCATTAGATATTATACGGTATGTAAGTATAGCCTACAAACCAGTAAGGTTAAGCTAACCTCCTGAAGCCATATGCTCTGCTGGAAAGACGATCCGTGCAGCAGTGCTCGGATCAACCGAGAAGCTCATTAGGAGAGGAGTTGCATGAAGCGTAATTGTATTGCGACAGCAAAAGAGAACAACAGTAACATCTCCAAGCTCGGCTAATGAAGTGTTAATTCGCTCTCGCAATTTACTCTGTAGCTCCTGCTTGTTATAACACTATTAGGTAATGCTGTTGCTAATGAATGAGGAGATTGGAAGCATTAGTGTGCACCAGTGTGTTGAGAGAAACCTTCAAAAGACACAAACTGGATTAATGTGTAACTTATATGAGTAGAAGCTGCTACAGTATGTATAAACATATTTTATTGTATTACTGCCTAAGAGATATTTAGCAGTATTTATTTTATTTCATTGTGAATATTTATTTTAAATTATGCATTTAAAGGTTCTATTGATAACATTCAGCCACAAGATGTTGCATTTACTTCACAACAAGTCGTAGCCAGGCACTTATTGTCATTCTCAGCCATATATTCATTTTTTCCACAATAACTGATGACCCAGAGACACCATGTGATGCCAGCATTGTTATACTGCTATTAGCTCACAAGCCTTGTTAGAAGTGGGAACAAAACGTCAGATATCTTCCACAAAAATAAACAAATCATTCATTTTGGACCCACCAACATTCATTCACATTCATAGTAGTGTTTTTCAGGAAAAGCTGTGTTTTTTTGTTTTTTTTTTCCAGGTAAAGCCGCACTTTTCTAAACGCTCTGTGGATGTATTATTATTTTTTTAAATATTCATCTATGTAAAAAGTTATCAATAGGACCTTTAATTCCTACGTATTTGTACAATACATACAGTGTATTTTACCTTTAATTTTAATGCAAACAAAGTAGTCTTGTCAATGCCAATGTCTTTCATCCGACACATTCATTGCAACCTCTAATAACACTTTTTGTTTTTAATGAAAGTTGACAATTTATGAAAATAATGTTTCGTTAAATCACTTCCTCTTGCTTATTGAATAAAACCTTTAAAGGCTTGGCCGTTGACATCTTTGGCAGCTTTTCAGTCAGTCTTGCTTGAGTACTTTCCTGCCTTAACTGAATATTTCTCTTGGTTTGTGTGACAGGATAAATATTTGGACAGGGTAAACAGTAATTTGGAAGCTCACCGTAGGCATTTCTAGAGAAAAAGGTAAGTGACAGGTAGCAGCACTGAGGGACTTGACCTTCTGCCCCACCACCACCCTCCTCCCACATGCAGCATCTGCTCTATTCCTCCCTCGTTGTTGGCTGCCTTCCTCCCTGCCGCCCCCTCTGTGGGCTCGTATCGAATTATGCTGTTCTTTTCTTTCGCCTCTCCCTCTCTCTCCCTGCTACATCTGCCACCTGTTTACTAGGACACCCACGGGTGACTCTTTTATCATGCACCTCCTTTGGCCTCTAGAAGTCTGTTCCTCCTTAGACAGCTATTACCTGCTGCTGTGTAGTTCACTCATACAGAGCTCCCTCCTGGTGGCTGGTGTGTTGTATTGCAGGGAGATGTGACTTCTGTCCTTCAACGCTCTGAGGCTGAAAAGATTTCTCGCTGGAAGCCGTATCAAATACAGTGAGCTTGCTAATTGATCACTGATCAGTACAAAGATATAGCCATGTGTAATGCCCCTGTCCCAGTTGTGTTTGGACAGATTACAATTACATACCAATAAAGATGTATCTGATCAAAAGAAAAAAAAAATGAAGGTATCAGGAAGAGATTAAGATAAAATCCTAAGAATTCAATTTGAGTAAGATTGTGATAATGCTTCACCTCCAGAGCAACCTAAAGATGTAAAATTCAAGTTAATTTATTTTAGCACCACGTGTCAAAATCAAGTAGTTCAGGAGACAGCAACGTAAAACAGAAGCCAAACAAGCAAGAGCAACAGAGAATAGCATCTTTTGAAGACATAGAGTGGGCTGACACCGCTGACCATCGACCCTCAGTAGGTTAGAGCTGCAACCATTAATCAATTAGCTGTAAACAATTACATTGTTATTGTACAATATTTTGATAATCAGTTTGCGTATTTCAAAATTCTCTGATTCCAGCTTCTTAAATGTGAATATTTTCTGGCTTCTTTACTTCTCTATGACAGTAAACTGAATATCTTTGAGTTGTGGACAAAACAAAACATTTGAGGACGTCGTCTTGGGCTTTGGGAAACACTGATCGAGAGTTTTCACCATTTTATGACATTTTATAGCCCAAATAACTAATTGATTAGTTGAGAAAATAATCAACAGATTAATTGACAGTGAAAATAATCATTAGTTGCAGCCCTACAGTAGATGCAAAGCAAAAGTTGTTTAAAAAAACTGTAGGAAAGTTGTCCATGTCATTTCAGTGAGGGATCCCAGACCAGAACGCCTGATCGTGCAATAAGCTGTGTGTAATATCACCTAAAGCTGGAGTCTGTTGTAAAGTCTACTCTACTGCTAGCAATGTAGCTTCATTTTGCCCTCGTCCATCTCTTTGAACAGATGTGTTGTTTTAATCAATGCTACCAAATGAAACTATTTTTCATGAAAAGATTGTTGCTATTGTATTTCTAATTGAATTAATTCATATTTGTTGGGGACTTAATATGGAAAAACATGGATGTTCATTCTTGATTTGTGCACGAGTAATAATTTTCTCTCTTTTAAATGAAAAATATTTAAGTGGATCCTAAGTTAAGATTTTTTTATTTATTTTTGCTGTTTCCAATCTGTTTTTCTTTTTCCAGAAACATAGATGTTTACATCTCTCTACATTTCAGTCAATAACTTTGCAATACATACCACGTGTAGGGCCCAGTTAGACTCTTTACATTTAATTTATTTCATATGGACATCTCAGTAACATTGGACTTGTAACACACAGTATATACAAGTATGCACAAGGACCAGATGCACTCTTTAGTGTTTGCAGCAAAACTGTAATTTATAACACCAGTCCATGGGAGGCTTTTTTTTCATTTATACAGCTCATTTTTAAAAAAATATTTTTCTTCAAAATACACCCAAATTATGAATTGTTAAACATATCGTAAAAATAGCTGTTTTCTCGGATATCTAAGTCAGAAAAGTGAAAGATGGATGAACGTGTATGTTGTCCTTAGATGTCTTTTTTCATACTTCATCAGTGCTTGTGGTAATAATAACTGATTGATAGCTTGGTAGTGATGTAAATAGTGTAGTGGTTAATATTAATTATTATTATACTATTAGTGTTATTAGTAATAGTATGGGGTTGGGTCGCGGCATTTATTATTATTATTATTGGCAGTAGTAGTAGTAGTAGTATGTCTTATTATTAATAGTAGTAAGTAGTGGTAATGGTAGTATGGGGTGGGGAGTGGTTCCCATAGTTTTTCACATCAAGGACCCCTAAACTGACACAAATTAGACCACAGACCCCCATTTGATAAAATTTTAATCCAGGGTCCCCCGTATGATTTTTTTGCTTTCAGATGTTTTATTACAGGAAGTGTATGAAACTCATGATTGTGTTATTTCTTAATTATTGTGAAAATAAATGGTTCTCCTTTTTGCTGGGGACCCTGTGGAACCCCCTCCAGACCCCACTTTGGCCCCGTTGAGACCTGGTATTAACATGCGTCCTGAGTGATCTGATCACAAGTGAACAGCTCGAAGTGCAGGTGTGAATATACTCAAGACGCATTGAGATTTGATCACTCAGACCACATTCAGAGGTGGTCTGGGACACAGGTGGTCTGGGACACATATTGCCACAGTTCTTTTCACAGTGTGGATGAGAATGTGTCCTGGGCCACATTAAGGACTGCCTACCTGCCTACTGATGCCCTGCTGGAATCCACAGGTCTCTGCGTTCCTCAGGTGAATAGATGTGAGGGCTTGTCTGCCTCGCAGCGTGGAAACTGCTTCTACTGTATTCTGTCGATACAATGGTATCGTATTAAAATATACAGTATGGTATCTATAGGCTACATAATCTACAGACTATCAGACTAGACACGCATTATTATCATACCGTTGGAGATGTGTCATAGTTTTTGTCCTGGTGCTTTGCATGGAGCCGATACCCACCTGCCCACCCGCTAGCTCCCTGAAGTTCTGTACCCCGCTATTGCCCGGCAAAGGCAGATCCCCGGGGACCCCTTGTACAATAATCTTTTATTTTGATGTCAATTTTTTTTTTACCCAAATTCATGAATATGTAGGATATTATTACTGTACTGGCATTCATGTAATACTATGTCACGTCATCTGCTTTATTAGTCATGTGTTTACTATGTGTTCATTTGCACATAGAGCGAGGAAGTGAGATCAGATCACAGGTGGTCACTCGAGACACGTGGAGATGCATTCTAAGGCCAGTAGGCAACAATTTTTTTTGGCATCATTGGGCAAAAATTTCATAATAACCTTTCATCATATTATAATTCAACTGTTATGGTAGAAAATTACACTTCTGCGCCTCCTCATGGCTGTTTTCAGGCTTTTAAAAAATCGTGATGGCAGACTTTGACCAATCACAGGTCATTTCAGAGAGAAAGTGTTCCTGTTGGCTATGCTCCGGCTGGTGGGTGGTGCTTGGTATATCCTCAACATGGCCGCTGAGTCACAACCTTTCTAATTTTACAGCTAAATTGTAAACATTTGAGGAGAGAATTAGGCATTTAGGTAACATAATATTGATTCATATTTGATAAGCTACCTAGTTTGACCACTTGATCAGAGTTTGCAGGTGACTGACAGCTGCTCAGAGACGGCATGGCTCCAGCTCAGCTCTGATTGGTTGTTTTCCTCCAGTCTGTGACATCTTGCAGATGCCATTAGGAGCACCGGACGCCACAAAGGAAACTGTTTCATTTACTACTGTCATGATGTAGTGACAGATTTAATCACATTTGCTCCAATCTCGCCTACTTCAGCTTTAAAGCTGCCCTCTTGTGATCTGATCACTCAGGATGCGCATTACTACCAGGTCTGAACAGGGCCACAGTAAAGGACATGGCTTAATCAAGATAGTTGCTACTAAAAAACACCGGTATCATCCTTTAAAGGGATTTCCTCTCCCGCGCTGAGCGTCTTCAAAAGTGACCAAAAAAAGAAAAGTGCAGTCTGAACCAGCCAATCAGGTTCTGCCATGTTGGGACACTCCAGCCAATGAGAGCGCTCGACAGGGAGGAAAACTTGCATGGCCCGGAGTGGGGAAGTGAGGAACAAAGAGGCGGCATCCTCCCTCCGCGTCACCATGACAGTAATAAAACGTTTTTGAGGAGGATTCCTCCGCTGTGGACGCGGCCGGCTCTCCCTCAGTAACACCCGGCAGCACGGAGCTGCGTCGCTCGGTAGCACTGCGCGAAGCCCGGCGTGGCGTGGATGCGACGCCCCGCTGAATTCGCCTAAAAACAAAAACAAATCCCTCCGCTCATGTGTTGCACGCGGCAGCAGTCGTGGCCGAATTAAAAGCCCTTTCACCTCCTCCTCCTCCTCCTACCGATGTCAAACCAGTTTGCATACTGACTTCCGCCCCGCTGGCTCCCTCCCCACTAGTCTGCATCGGCCGGCGATCAGCTGATATGACAGCAGGATACAGTATCACACCGAGCCGCGAGGAGCTGACTTAAAAACTTCATTTAGAAAGTAGGCGGATGTCGCGGATATAGGTCGGAGACGGATTAGGGGAAACGGAGGAAGAAGCGTATTTTTTTTTTTTTTGATGCGATGGGATTTGCTACTTTCGTGTGAAGAGGCGGACCTATGAGACGCTGCGAGTTCAATATGCTGAGGCTGTCCCCGGTGTTTGTATACTGTACGTGGAAGTACAGAGACTATTTTCTTCCAACTCACAGGCCTACGTAAGGATTTAACACAGCTGTATTTTATTTATATCTCACGGATATCCACGGGAGAAAACCATTTGTGTTTCCACGGGGAATTCCTTCAGACAGGCTGCATGTGCGTTGGTGGGTCTTTTTTATTAGCTAATATTCAAAATAAAATGAGATATGGGGGACTGGCTGGTAGCTCGCAGCAGTCACCCCTCTGAAACAGACACTAAAGCCATTAGTCGTTTTTGAAGGGGGTCTTATTACAAAGTAGTTTGGCTTCTCGTTGACCCACGATGAACTATTATTTTGTAGGTATTTTTTTATGATTGTGTTTTAGCTGTTAGCCTGTAGGTTTGCAAACTCTACTGCGGGATTTAGCATTTTTCGAGGTGTCTGTTTTTCTTGTGACACCACATATTTTTGCATTAAAAAAATACTATTTATTTATTTTTTTTATTTTTTTTTTGCTGGTGTTTTCCAGTCTGAACCTGACATTTTTTTCGGGATTGCCCCAGTCATCTCCCCCCCCCCAACACTCTCCCAGTCCCACGGATACTAGCTGTTCACCTCCACCATGAGTTACATCCACAAGGTATTGAATGTATTGCTACGTGGACTCGTCATCTATGCGGTACTGGGCTTGGAGTGCACTTACTCGAATGATCTACCCAGCCACTCGCCTGATGCTGCGAATGTAGCCACCACAGGTAAGCGCAACCCCATGTCGGACACCAGTGTCTCCATGTACAGTGTTACCCCCCCCCCCCTTCATCTTCGTCTTGCTCCCAGTGGCTTCCTCGGGGAAAGCCGAGGAATGTCCTGCGCATGTGGCTTGAATGGAAAGTGATGCATTCAATGTCGACAGTCACCTTTTTCCCCTCCTCCTCTCCTCCTCTGTACATTGCTGAGGAATGCATGACATGACAGGAATGCAGGATGCATCCTCACTGAGGATGCTTACAGTAATGGTGCCCTTCATGTGTCACTAAGGATGCTGTGGAGGGTAAATCCATAAATAATGATGCACACATAGTGTAGTAAGAAGCAATAAGGAAGCCCACCTGTGTTTACATTAGTGGGTGTTTTGCTGATCTTTCCCAGAAGGCCACAGGTGACCCCCCCCCCCCCCCTCTGTAATTGTGCTGTTGGCAGAACCTAATGAGCAGACAATTTGCATCAGTTTTAACCAGTCAATATTGATTTAACTCTACATAACAGTTTTCTTAACCTAAGTGAAAACAGACACATGCATGGTGAAAAAAAATGTGTAGATATTTCTTTTATTTTATATTAGGGCTTTCAATCAACATTCAATTACATTGCACATTTTTTATACGTTCAAAATGTACCTTAAAGGAGATTTGTCAAGAATTTAATACTAAGCATGAGAGTGGGCAAATATAGTGCTTTATGCAAACAGATGTGTATATTTCTTATTGGAAATCAATTAACAACACAAAATAATGACAAATAGTGTCCAGAAACCCTCACAGGTGCTGCGTTTAGCATGAAAAACATGCTGAAATCATAACATCAGCCCAACAGGCAACAACAGCTGTCAGTGTGCTGACTTGGCTATGACTTGTGATTATCATAAAGTGGGTATGGCTGTGAAGGGGAGACTCGTGGGTACCCAGAAAACCCACTTACATTCAAATATCTTGAGGTCAAAGGTCAAGGGACCCTTTTAAAAATGCCCATGCCAATTTTTACTCACCAAAAGTTTGGAGCATTATTTAGCGTCCTCCTTGACAAGCTAATATGACATGGTTGGTACCAGCGGATTCCTTAGGTTTTCTAGTTTCATATACCAGTATTCTCTCCAGATTTAAAAGTGGAGCCCACTACAACCTTAAATATCACATGTTGTGTTAATGCGTTAAATAAATTAGTTGCGTTAAAACAAATTTGCACATCATTATCGTGTTAACTTTGACAGCCTTATTTTATATGCTTGATTATTTTACAGGGACAATACAGACAATCTCTGATACATAGGTGGGAGTTTTGAAACATACAGTATATAACGTATTAAATGCATCTAGCTGAAGCTAATTTGCAAGAATTTAGGTTTAAACAACTAATGATCAGTCTCTGTCTCTGTGTAAATGTACATATGCACATGATTGTGTACACAGGTGACATACTGTATAATGGAGCTGCAAAGATCGATCACTTGTCAACTATTGGATGACTCGCCAACTATTTTGATAATTGGTTTGAGTAATTTTTAAGAGAAAAATTCTTAAAGGTGAACATTTTATTACTCTGACAGTAAAGGGAATACATTTGAGATGTGGCGTTTCACTATTTTCTGACATTTTTTCACCATTTTATACACCAAACAGCTGATTGATTAATTGAGAGCATAATTTAGTTTATAGTATATAAGTAGGCGTACATGTACAGTATGTGAGCAGTTGTTTTGTTATTGTTTAAGTCATGGTTTTACTTGTATATTGAAACTTTAAATTTCTGCCAGCATATACAGTATTCTGATGCATGCTCATATGTTACCAGGCTAAAGTATATTAGTGATGGTTAGTGGTATTTTATGTTACTGGAGATGTGGATTACTTACATTTTTTTGAAGTTCCTCGTTCACCATGGAAAGGCTTGCTATTATCCACTCAGAGGCGACCTCAGTCTTTCTCACTGACATAGACTTTCAGTTACACTGAAAGTGACCATTGATAGTACTAGTACTAATACTTGAGGTATCTGTAATAACTGGTGGATGTGTAACTGGAGTGGACATTCATGTTAATATTTTCAAAATGTCATTCTTTCACATTTATTTTGACAACCTGCAGAGATTTGTTGATGGTTGTGCTTGTTTTCATGCACTGGACAGTATGTTATAACTCCGCTCTCTCTGTTAAAGGTGCTAAATTTGATAACCAGAGCATTAATATAGCATCAATCAACTATTGGTTATGTAAAGATATAGTGGAGTAATATCTACTTGAGCAGAAAATGAAGTCACTCCCCCTGTGTGTGTTGTAATCCGATCTTCTACATGCAGTGTATACATAGCCGGGCCGACCATGCATGTTTTTAGTGCATGTCCCTGCATGTGAGCGTGCCCCACTGCACTGCTCTCATGACGGGTTATTGCTGATAACGGCGTCACGACCAGCGGCGCCATCGTGGAAGCATAGCACCCACCCTCAGGTCCCCCATCAGGTTAATACTGTTAGCTCTGTCAGCAGTGTTGCAGTTGTTTTCACTCTTAGCACTATTAGCTACGAGGCGCCAGCTCAGCTGTCACCATGCTGAGAGCCATGTGGAGGCAATCGAAATGCTCCCTACATTAGAGATGCTGGTGGGAACAATCAGTTTTGCAGTTTCTCCCTGTTTCCAATCTTTATACGACGCTATAAGCTAGCGGGCTGCAGGCTCGCCCTCAGTTAGTTTCTTCGGTTACTTTGATTGGCAGATGGTTTATCCAATCACCTGCAGAGTATTTTTTTCAAAGGTCCTGATCGTTTCCAAACACTTTCCAATGACGGCTTCTCAGATGGTTCTGTGAAACAAACCATCTGACAGGGTCAGGGTATCCGTGACCTACATCAGAGGATGTAGTTCAGTTGTCATGGAGATGATACAGTTTACCACCCCTGAAAAGGAGCACTGGTTATGATCTGCCCTCTATATACGAGCAACTGTTATCATGTGATTGAAACTCCATGCTTAGGTCATGTGATAACAACTGAACCATCTCCATGACAAGTGAAACTCCACCCACTGATGAAGTGCCACGAATGGTGGATGAAAACGTGTCAGTGAAACGTCTACCTGCAGATATAATTCACTTTCCTCCCCTCACTTTTTACTCTCTTGCACTTTGGGCTGTTTGCACAAAATGTCACGAAATGATATGTATTGACATTCACAGAAGATGGTTTGAATGAAGCCTTGTTAATGGAGACTCATTTCTATATCAATGTTCATCTAACACACCTACCCCTGTCTGTTAAGTAATCCTGTAAACCTCATCCCAGGCAGCTGTTGAGCATTCGTGACTGTCTGTTTACAAGTGTTAAGCAGCTCCTGAAAGCAAACCAGGGATATAAAATAAATGGATTAATAAGGAAAAAGCACACTCGTCCTTTTACACAGCCAGTGTAAAAATGAGCCACAGGACGATATCTCCCTCTGAACAATGGAGTGCAGTGGATGCAGGGATAGTGGTGACTTGATACAGTGTCAGTAAACATGACCGCAGCGTTACCCATTTCCCAGCCCGGCTGTGTGAAAAGGTCAACTGCCTTTTCACTGGTCTTGGCGTCAGGCGAGAAAAAAAACACAACTGTGTGTGTTCATGTAGCTCCTGTATATGCAGAGTTCCCTTGTGGATTAACAGCTGCCTCAATGAATCTTGAATTGTGTTTGTGCTGCTACTTAAATGCTACTAAATCTTGGTTTTAAGGTGCGATATGTAACAAATCTACATTGAAACAGGTCAGTTTTAAAGCTTTAAAGCAAGGTTGTAAATTTTGAGAGACTCATTGTTCCTGTTAGAAATAAAAAGTTGAATTAATAGGGAGTAATTGCACCGTTATTGCTCAGCACCGGATTATGAGGTGCATTAAGACAATTAAAACAAAACGGTCAGATAAGTCAAACTTTATTCAATTCATTTAATAACTCAACATTTTTCAGTTGTAACACATGAAATACAAACCAGTACACTCACTTTTCAGTTCATTCCTCGTCCACAAATCCATCAAATCCTTCATCATCAGTGTCTGAGTTAAACAGTTGGCCGATTTTAAGTGCGCCTTATAGTGCGAAAAATACAGTATACATTTTTTTCTACGTGAAAAGTTCGGCGGCATATTTAGCAATTTTGTGAACTGTTCTGTGAAAAGGTGTATAAACATGCATGTACTCTGTGCTACACAGCTTTCATGTTACCGATGTTAGCTAAATATGCTGGCAAACTTTTTTCATTTGGATGAAATGGAACATTTATATATGTGACTTGTCTAACATTAGGTTGGATGGCAAAAAAACAGACAGTACCTCATAGATAAAAAACACAGTTTTATATCCATGGAGCTTGTAATGTCTCCCCCATATCTGCGGTGGTGTTTTTATTGATTCGTAAAGAGATAAATTTTGCGCTGAACACTAGGGGATGTAATCCATATTGTATATGGATTTATGAACACAAGAGAACCCCTGTGGAAATTAGTCGGTCAGGTATGACCAGTAGCTTACGGTAGCTAATATAAGCTAAGTTTAGGTTGCTGTCCAGCCATTACTGAGTCAGTCACCCATGCTGACTTAATGTTGCTTCTCCACTTGTGCTGCTGTTGCTATAACTTAGCATTTTAGCTGCAAGTGGCATTTTCACTTAGATAGTGTGCCTTTATAGATATGATTCATTACACCTGTGACCACTCTGCCAGTATCTCCATGTTTGCACATTAAGACATTGGCTGAGTGATGCTTGTCTTGGGGAATGACTACACACACACACACACACACACACACACACACACACACACACACACACACAGTTTGTGCCTGTAATTTCCATCTACATTCAGTATGCATGAATGTATTTCTTGCCCTGGTAGTTGAGGTCAGAGACGAGGCTGTTGTTATTGAAGCAGTTCAGGGTTCAAAGCTGCCATTTAGCATGCTGTGACTGGTGAGGGGGTGAGACCAGGGAGGGGGTTGGGTTTAACATTTGGTGGTTCAGGCAGCTCCCTTGTGATTTAGGATCTTCAAAAGATCAGAGTTAAAGAGAAGCTGGGGTGTTGTTTCAGAAATAAAGCAGTGGGTGGTGATTACGTAAGTGTTTAAGTGTTTGTGTCAGAGTTCAGGGTGTCATAAAATGTTGAAAATAATGAATATTGCGATATTGTGTTTGTTATACTCTATAGATTCTCTAAAACACTTTTTAATTAATAGATTACATACAAAGATCAACTCAGTCAGTACTTTTTTTTTATTTCAAATGAGATGTGCCCTCAAAGTAGAGCTATGATGCTGGATGTTACAGGGACTGTGTTAAGTGCAAATGCAGATCCAATTGTACTGACTGCATAAAAAATTCAAAATTTTAACTCAGATTTAGTGCACGATGGGTGAGCTTTCCTAAAATTAGATAAAAAACCCCCACAATATATCACCTTGCTTACAGTATCACAATACATCGTAATATATTGAATCGTAACCCCTATATCAAGATATGTATCGTGTTGCCAGATTTTTGCCAATGGGTGCTCTCACACCAGCCTTGTTTAGTCCAGTTGGAGTGTTTACCCCCTTGTTGCAGTTCGTTTGATTTGGTGTGAATGCAGGAATTGAACCCTGGTGCAAACCAAACAGCCGCTCCCTGATCCGCCTTGATGGGGTGGTCTCGGTCCCTGTCAATTGAACACCATTCAGACCAATCACTAGAAGCGTACCATTTTATCTGTCATTTCATTGGTTTAAAGAACGTCTCCTTTTCCTCTTTTGGTGACCGGTGGTTATTAGCATGTTGGCAAAATGTCAAGTGACAGGAGACAAACCTGGATTCACGGCGCAGTCAGATGCCTCCTGAATATCTGGGCAGAAGAAAATATTACTCAGTTACTCTACAAGGTGTATAAGAACATCGAGGTATGCCTGCAGCTCAACACCAACATGAACAGCTCCATGATTTATGATATCCAGCTAGAAATTTGATGTCTTTTTATGCACCATTGGTCTGACCAGTAATCAAATGAGTTTTGATTTACAATTTCTGGACCATTTGAATTTTGCCTTTGCATCATCCTCATATTGGTTTGGTTCAGGAACCGGACCTTTAGGTGTGAACCCAACCCTAGTCTGAGTTCACTGCTAGGTCTGAAAAGTGTAGAAATTTTAATATATAATGTTAAATTTGAACACTAACATGGTTTAAGATTAGGGCTGCAGAGTTAATCAAAATTTTATTGAAATCGCAATATGGCCCACTGCAATTTTCAAATCGTAGGAGGTGCAATATTTGTTAATGGCGAAATGTGTGACGAAATACCCATTTAAATTGAATATTGTCATTTTGTCCTGGCTGACACGTAATATTCTACAATCTTAAGGAAATATTTTTGTTTGGTCAGATCCCCACCATAATCGTTGGTGTGGATTTTTTATTTTTATGTAAAAATGATCATTCCATCTAATATTGCAAATCGTTTCACTATGGCAATATCAGTCAAAAAAATTATCGCAATCATATTTTTTGAAAATTGTTAAGCCCTTCTTAAGACTCATCCTTTTAGATATTATCATGTCGTGTTTGCTTTTCTGACAGATAATCGTATCAGTTAACAGTTGCTGTCATCATATTTACAACGTCTTTATAGCGGTTTAGAAAAGTGATGTAATTTAAAAACAGAAGATTAATAAATGAACCGGCTGATTTTTGTGTTCTGTTTATCTCTGAAGAAAGAAGACGCAGAATCAGGTGCTGATGTATTGATTTTGGTGTTATATGCATGATTTGAAATTGAATGTCACACGTTGTTTTTGTGCTGTTGTTAAACTAATTTCACAGTCTGTTTGAATTGAAGCACTGCGACAGGTCTTTGTCCTAACCAACAAAAACGTGTTCCTCATTGTGAGCCTTTTCATCTGTGCAGTCGGGTTCCTGCTTTATTGTAAATTTACTAGCATGCGCTGCATTTTTTTTTCCACATGGGCCAAATTCAAAGTTAACAATAGGAATCATAAATCATCTCTGCACACCTCAAGGAAGAAAAGGGTGTTAGAAATTTCAGCAGAACATGCAAAAAAGCAGAAAGAGAGAGAGGCATTTGTAATGGGCATGGTTGAGTGGCAATGTGAACGTGGTCTTCCCCCGTTTTAATGGTGTATTTAGCTTGTTTGGCATTTCAACAAACAAAGCCCTTCCCTCCAACTGCAAGGAACATCCAGTTCTCAAGTAATGTGCTCTGCTGCATGATAGTCGTCTCAGATACAGGGCCCCCATTTAGCATAAGCTTTACATAACTTACAGATACAGAAACTGGCTGCTGTAGGTTAAATTACAGACTCAAAAGCAGTAAAGCAAACATGAGTAGATCCCTCTCACACTCTGCTTGTCACGTACGGTATTCCTGCATGATCTATAACTGTCGCTAAGATTTCATTCAGAGATTGTCAAAGTTTGGAGAAACTTTGCTGGATATTGCTGTGTTTATAGAGCTAAATCAGAGGTGACGCTGGCGATCTCAGAGAAAAGCGACTGCATTTATAAAGGGATTTGTTTGGAAAAGAGGTTCAACATTTGCTTATGTCGCCAGTGCTTGCTCAAGTACTGCAGGGAGCACAGGAATTTGCATTTTGTGATACTTCCGTCGCTGCTTGCTGGCCCGTGTTCTATCAAAGTAACACACTCGCTTGAGGAAAGCCAGGCTTTTTTACTAACTGTGGTGTTGGAGCCTCAGAGGGAGTTTTGGGTTTGCTCTGGGGGCTAATTGTGACAGAGTGTCAGCGTGAACGTGGAGCGAGTCATAATGTCCCGGTTCTGTGGAATACAGCTCGGCAGGCAAAGCCATTTCCTCTCCCTGACTAGAACAGATTGTTCTGAAGAGTTCCCCCATGAGCCAAAAAAAGAAGTCAAACAAAACTCTGTAACCAACACAGAGAGCTAAGAGAAGTGAGCTACATGCGTTTAAACTATATTGAGCATTTTAAAATATTTCACTAACTGCAACGATGAACTCACAGAGAATTATCATCTGACTGCAGTTTCTCTCAGCTGCAGGATACTAAAATGCTCCATGGTTTTAGCATCTTTCAGATTGCTTTGGTTTTATAGACTGCAACTTTAAAGGTGCACTATACAATATCCAGAGCATTAACGTAGCAGCAAACAACGATTTGCTATGTAAAGTTATAAAGCAGTAATGTCTACCTGAACAGAGAATGAAGTCACTCTTCCTCTGTGTTGTAATCTGAGTTTTTTCATGCTTTGTTTACATGCAGTAGTCGGGCTGGCCGCACATGCTTTAGTACATATTTGTGCATGTGATCTGACCAATGGCATCGTCTGGGAAGCATAGCACCCACCCTCCATTTCCCTCCTCAGGTAAACCGTTTAGTTGTGAGCCACCGGCTCAGCCGTCGCCATGTTGAGAGCCCTGCAGATGCAATAGAAATGTTCCCAATTTCTCATTTAGCACTTTTAATGTTTTGGTTCAGTCTCACCGTTCATCAGTGTTGTTTCCAGCCACAACACATAGCTGTTTTTAGCCAAAAGGCTCTGGTAAACCTCCTGAACGCACGCCCAGCTCTGCCCAGCACCAAATGGCATGTAGGCAAACATTGTGACTAGCTGGTGAACATAGCAGATATACAGTAGCCTTACTGGAAATGCCTTTTACTATAGCTGGTTAAGAAGAGTCAGCAGTCAATAGCTTTGTTTCCACTCACATATATTTGTACACATTTTGAAGTGTCTCATTAGAAAAGCTGTATGGAAAATGCAAAATTCAATAAAACTTCCTCAATTGTGAAAAAAAACAAGACATTTTTATGCTTGCCCATTTCCATAACATACAAATGCTTGTCTTTGTCTCCGGACAATATGATTTTATTTTGTTTCCGGTTTACAACCTCTACTTCCTCTACTCTGTTTACTGGTGGATTACACCATGTGTCACCTATAGTGCCAACTTCTGACCAAACCACGCTGTAGCTGAGTTTCTTTGCCCCAAACCAGTTTATAGAAACACACCTAATGTGCATTTCTTCTTTTTTTTTTGACATTTCAAAAGTTCACTTAAATTTGCATGGCAATTGAATGTAATCACGATCAGTGACTGTATATACAACAAAGAAAATTCAAAAATTGTGAATCACTACAACCATGAGAGGTCCTCGAGCATACAGTCATAAATGAGCACAAAAAATATCCGGCTGATGGGTCCAGTAGTATGCGAGATTAGCCACGGACAGACAGACACACACACAACTGAACGCATGATCCCCTCCAGGCTTAAGCCTAGTGGAGATAATAACCTCAAATGAAAGGCCGGCGTCGTATCGCAACACTGACGCCACTCAGTTGCCCTGTTGACTTCCCCCATAAGTGAACAGCTGCCGCCCATCTCAGTCAGGGGCTTTAGGGTCGTGATCCAACCTAATGAGTCCCGTCACCAAACAGAACAGACTCCCCCCTGCTGTATTTATAAAACCACTGGGGGAGTTTTCCATGTGCGTTTTCCATCATTACCGAGATCTGTCGCCTCTGCATCGGGCCACTTTCAACTGGGCTCACTGGGGAGATAATGGGGCTTTATTTAACGGTTTACTCCAGTCTGTCCACATTCACCAGCCATGGTAGAGAGAGCAGAGATTGCATTTAAAGTCACTAACAAGCGCTGAAACAATCAATGACCTGATTCAGTCACATAGAGGCATTGTTTCACTGTACTGAAGTGTACGAACTGAAACAAATCCCAATTTTACATTCTTGAATTTCTAATGCGCACACCAGCATGTTCAAGATAATTAATTTCATAAGCACTAGCAGCCAGTAAGCTGATTCATTCATGCAGAAAGCGCCTCAGTAGGAGATGTAGGTCACTGTACTCAGCTGTACAGTGTTTCCTGCTGTAAGTGGCCTACAGTAGCAGAACCGTCTGCCCAGAGGGGACTATTGTTGACCCGCTCCGCCACACTTTAAGGTGTTGATCCCCCCCAGCTGGCAATGCATGGGCGCTTGGCTGGGTGAGCCCTTTGTGATGGATGCACCCAAGCTGGCACCACTACATGCCAGTGGGCAGGAAAAAAAAACACAAACGCATACGTGCTATGTGTGGTCTAGGTTAATTTTTTTTCTCACTTCTGCTTTGGCTGCTCTCAGTTCACTGTTGTCAGGTACAAACAGTAGTGCTGAAATGGTTAGGATGCCTCATTATGCCTCGGCTCCTGCAGCAGCCGTGGCAGGAGGCATTATGTCTTCGAGTTGTCCATCCGTCCCTCCATCCATCTATCGGTCCATTCTCATTAGCACCATATCTCAGGATATCTGAGGTAATTTCTTCAAATTTGGCACAAACGGCCACTATGTCAAATGTCAAGGTCACTGTGACCTCACAAAACATGTTTTGGTCATAACTCAAGAATTCATGTGCTGATTCTGACGTGATGACATTTTGGACAGACATGGTGTAAACTGCAATTTGACAAGGCAGTAATTCTAGTTTCAGTAAAAACACTTTTGTTTTTGCTGTTTTTTAGCTTCTCAAATTTGAGAATCTGCTACTTTTCTGTCCTCATGTCATTGAAAAGGACTTTTGCACCATTGGTGTGGCAAATCAAGCACTTTGAAGATATGATTATGTAAACTTTGATGGCCATTTTTCACTGACATTTTCTAGATAACCCAATACATTATAAATATAACAACCACTGTTAGTAGCATCCCTAAAACATACTGTAGAAATAAATCTCTGTTTCAGAATAAAAGGCGGCTAGGGGTCACAGCCTAATAGCATAATACTTGCTTCTGTAACTCAGGAAGAAGCCAATGCCATGTCCTTCACAGAAGCCTAAAATTGTCACTGTGGCTTTCCTGCTTTGCGTGTCATATCCTGACTAATCATATGTAGTTCCTGAAGCATTCATTTTTTTTTGTCAGTGTTTTTGTGATCATAGATAGATGTAACCTACCATAGTGTGTGAGACTACTGGAAGATGTTTAACTATTTAGAAATGAGAAAGGCATCTACTGCTGAATCGCCATTCATATTCATGCTATCCATATATATTTGAGTGGCATTTAAAGTTAGATATTGGACTTGAGGAGCAGCCCCCTTTGATTTCAGGGACTTTCCCTTGGTAGGGGGCACGTGATGTGGTGGCCTGGGCAAGAGGGGCAAAGAGCGGTGTGGATTTCTTTGGTATGCTGTACCCTCTCAAATCTGTATCCACCGACATTCATGCTCTGACCTGTGTGCTCACAACGAACTAACATACAAGTAGAGACCAGTGTAATATGTGCTTTTCTTATTGTGAGTATTGTCTTCTTTCCGCTGCCCCTACATGGCCAAAAATTCAGTTAATGCAGGTTTAAAGTTGTATAATAGTTTCCAGTGTTGTTTTTCAGTGATCAAACATAAAGCAATTGAACAGTTTTCCCCCCATGTCTTGGATGGGGGGGGCTGAGATGAGTTGCTAATCCGTCTTAGCGCTGCTAACAGTAGCATATCCGGACCAACAGCTGGGCTCTCAGGAACCACTTGGCCTCTCCTTGATGTGGGCCAAAATGGGCCCAGTTTATGTTACACATCAAAGGACCTGATAGCAACAGAGTCACTGTCAGCATGTGGGTCAAAGGTCTGTAAAAGGTGTTGGAACGTCTGTCTGCACATGATTTGTTTCTGCTGTTTCACATCAGAGACAGCAGGTTATGTTTTGATGTCAGATGCAGGCAGTTGGTAACCTTTCGAAGCACCTTATTTTTAATCCTCTGCATGGGTATTGCATCAATTTTGTAAACTCACCTGCTTTCTTTTCTCCAAATTTGATAGCCGTCTTTATTTGGATCAACTCTGCAAATTGGCTTTGCTATTGTTGGAAGCATGACATTTATTCTTAGCTTCGTCCATATTTAGGAGCACCAGGTTTAAAAAAAACACACCAGAATCCTGTCAAGCAGGAAGGTAAAAGACATACACAGGAAGCTGGCATTGAGCCAAATCTGCTGTCTCCTACAAATCCATGACATTCTCAAGCCAATGCAGTGACTGAAGTGTCCAAAACCAATTTGTCTTTTAGTGCCACTTTTCAAAATGAAACTAAAAGCGTGTCCTTGCCCTCTGAGCACCCAGGCATTGGCTTGTTGTGACAAACCTTGTAGGTTTAAAGTTAGTAGTGAAAGTCTGAACAGGCAATGTTCCCTTCTCATAAATGTCATTTTTAAATCTTCCTCTTTTAAGGCCAAGCTAAATTTACAATTTCCACAAATCTTCAACAATGCTCTGGTAATGAAACATCCAACAAGATGTAAACGTTAGTAACAATACATCTTGCACTGAGCAAGAGCAGTGTGGAGGATTTAGTTTCTTTTACTGTTCTTCGCCTGCATATGTTGAAGGTTGATGGTTGTCATTGCCACTAATGAGATCAGGCTTCTTTTATGACAATGTACCTGTAACGTGATCGTTCATGCTGCAGGCTATTTGAAAGATCTGCGTGGTTAAAACTGCAGTCAGTTATCAGATGCAACACATCTATTGGTGCAACTGAACACATAAGTGTAACATTAAACTACTACTGAATGCTAATGTTGAATCGTACTGTAATTTCCAGAATTGTCCTTACAGTGTTTATTTTAGGGCTGTAAACCTTCATTCGTAACATTGACATTCAAATCTAAATCAACATTTGAATGCTGCACTGTTTTTTTTACTTTTGCATGTCTATTCATTCTGTTTAAACCCGCTAGGATATTTCTGCACAGTTGCAGATAAATATCAATCTACACTAATCAGCATTTCCCCTATATTCATTCTGCAGCGGCTTACCGCGATCGTTTATATCCTCTTGTTTCACAGACTGTGGGGCTTACAGACTTTGTTTATGACTCCCAACAGTTCGAAAAACTGTAGATTCCAAAAGTCAAAATTTATTGAAAAAAGATAGGTAGATGTAATCATTTCCAAACTTCACAACATGTTTTTTCTAACAATATTCTGATTCAATCTGTATTTCTTGTCGTTTGGCCTTTCAAAAACAACATTGGTACAGTTGTTAAACAACTGTTTCCTGTCCTGCTACGGTGCACACAACTAGAGGCGCACATTGTCACAAAAGTCTGTTAAGACTTCGGCTTGTGATACATAATTGTACAGGTATATATGTGGGAATTTGGGATTTTAATCGGGGTGGGGCCCAAAACTGCTGCTGTGGTTCAGGAGTTAGACCTACAAGTTCATGTAGGGTCGGGCCTGTTTTTTTTTTTTTTCCTGAAAACATCACTGCAGGTACCGGGGCTCAGGGCTTGAGACTAACAGTGTACCGTTGTCCTGGGATGATAGAAGATTTCCCTGATAATACTACATTGTGAACAACAAATCTGAGCTAGTTACATTAGCTGTTTGCAGCTGGTGGGCTAAATAATGGAGCTAACAGCTAATGTATAGAGGTTGCATTGAGTTGCATTACGATGCGTTAAAGCTCTATTCAGTAAATTCAAATACATTTAAAATGTGCAGTATTTTTCTTTCTTTTTTTCAAAAAACAAGATTGAAGTTGCTCAAATTTACTCAGTCAAATTGCAACTAATTTTAAGGCTGAACAAAATATCAAGTTGGTGAACATTCGGATTACTAAGGACAAAAATTCATGCAAGAAGCAGAAGTATCTGACAAGTTCAAGTTACAATTTTAATCTTGAATTTTGAGCAACCTGATTTGTTTTTTAGGTCTGAATGTGACTATTGTATAAATTTAATTTATATGCCCTAAAATGTCAAGAGCCCTAAAGGGAAAACGCATAGTGGAAGTGTTCAGAGGGGAATTCAGACAACATAAATAAAATTAAGTTGCTTTTCAAAATAAAATATTTCAATGCTATAAATACAGCTGTTGTTGATTCAAAATAACACAGCTAGTATTTGCGTCCATACACATCTGGCTTCCGTTTTGTGTTACTATTATCCTTCTGTTATTTGTTTAACCAATTTGTGAAAAGGTCAGGGAACACCCTAAAAGAGATGCTTCTCAGATGTCCAGTGGGAAAGTCTTAACCTCAGCTTTCGTGTCTCAAGGCCATGACACAGATGAGGAACACTTAATCCCAGTCGGGATATCCAGGCTGCATCTTCTGCACACTTGAATGATTTAGACCAAAGTCATTTATTTTGCCTCAGTGTAATCACTGATGTTCACGAGTTATGCAAGAACATTGGATCCCATTACTGCATAGCCAATGCATGTTGAGCTCTCATCATGCGTTTCATTGTTCATTGTTAAAGTCTAGCATGTGATTGCAGCCTGCTGCTCCCTGTCTCGCTTTTCCATAGACGTTCAATCCATTAACCTTATATCCAGAGGAGCTTGTCGGGGTCACAGCGAACTAATTAAACAAGCGTTTGTCTTTTCATCCTCTCTCCTCCTGCTTTTCTTCCTCAGGCTAGCCGCATACATCACACATCTTGTGTTCAGTGCGGTTATTGAAACATTCCTGGGACGCCCGGGTGCAAGGAGCGTCTCCTTTTCTGGAAGTTTTTAGATCAGACTTGGTGGGCCTCCACACGTTTTGCTCTAGTTGTCCCACCCTTTATTTTAAGCTGTGGCCTAAGCAGAGGATTACTGATACCCATTAAGGTGGTTTAGATGGTTAAGGGATACCCTGTTTCAGTGGAAATGACTGGGCTTGAAGAGAGGGAAGTAGAAGGCTTTTATCTCTTTAGGGCAGATTCAGTACAAACTTAAAGGCGCCCTGTAGAGTTTTACAGGGCAGTTTAAACAAAGGTTGTATTTACGCTTAGTGTTTCTCTCAAAGAACCAGGGACCTACTCATAAAGACATTCACTGTGTTTACATGCACACAAATATTCTACTATTATTCTGAATTTTGTCACAGGTCATGTAGACAGTATTTTACATTTTGATATTTTGATTTAGGCCTTATTCCGAATGCAGCAAGACATGTTAGATATGCCGATATTATTCAGGTTTTAGGAGTATTCTTTACACATCTGTGCAGCGCAGTAGGGGTTGGGGGTTTTAAGGCAGTTCGTGACACATGTGCGTTGTCCACTATCCAACTCTCCAACAGTTTTGCATGCCCAAAAGAAAAGCCCAGATTTCTGGTTGGAAGGATAAACAACAACTTTTAAACTAGAGCTGGCATTAGATTAAAAAAAAAATATTTAATTGCGATTAACCACGATTATCTATGATTAATCATGATTACACCCAAATCAAACATGTATTTTTTTTTTTTATCTGTTCAAATGTATTTAATAGTCTGTAAAGGGAGGACTGGTGGGTACCCATAGAACACATTTTTATTCACATATCTTGAGGTCAGAGGTCAAGGGACCCCTTTGAAAATGGCCATGACAGTTTTTTCTCGTCAAAATTTAGCGAAAATTTGGAGCATTAATTAGCCTTCACGACAAGCTAGCATGACATGCGCCTCCTACAACCTCGAAAGCTTGATCACATCAATGCATTAAAGAATCAGTGGCGTTAAAATGAATTTGTTATCACGTTAACTTTCTTTAGATTAAACATTACGGAAGACTTGGATGTCAACAGGTTTTTTTGGATATGCGTATATATCACATCGCCAACATTTTCAAGAAGGTGGTTGAAGGAATGAAAGTGGGAGGCTGTTTTCGCATGGTGACGTATGTACGGCTGCATGTGAACGAAATATTAGTGAAATATTCATTTTCATTAGCCATGTAAACATCTTAGTAGGAGTATTGTTTTTTTTCTCAGGCAACAAAATGTATTGTTTTGTGCATGTAAACACAGTGATTGTCCCAAACTCTACAGGGTGCCTCTAACATACTCAAAATGCAGTCAGACCTTTCATGCACACACTGAAAATCCACACTAGCCACCTTGCTTACCTTCAGTTGCAGGAGCTGATCCAGCTCCGCCACCACCTGCGTTGTTTGCATAACCCATTGCTTCTCACATTCAGCAAATTGCGACAAAGATAATACAGTTCAGGGTGGATCAGGTTTAGTTGAGACATGTTGGATGTCTGGAGCCTGGACACCCATGCAGCTCAGTGTGTGTGGTTTTGAAATCGATGCATGTTGTTTTACAAAGTTTTGCGGTAATTATGCATTTGTGTGTCACGCTGCTTTGTTGTTTACTTATTGATGATTTTGCAAGTACACATTCTTCTGACATGCCCTGGGGCACCCTGGGGAGTCAGAAAGCTCACCTGTCAGCATAGCAGGAGCTCAAACATCAACCCAAAGCCTGGTAAAATAAATAATGCTTTTTATTTGCAAGTGTATCAAAACAGGAAAAAATCACTTGTTTGACGTGCTGTCAGTTGCTTTCCCTCCTGCTGTCCAACTTCACTGAAGCCACCTTGTGTGACTCCGTTGAATAACAAACCAAAGTGAAAGAGGTCAATTTTTAAATGTACACATCCATTTTAACAGCTTGTGCAAACCGAGACTAACATACAAACACTTTCTGTATCTTGTTTCTTCATCTTCGACTAACTAGCTCCCTCTCTCTCTCTTAACTCTCTGCACTAGCTGGTGGCATTTGTAGGCGGCTAATGATATTTGTGTCTTATTAATGGCTGCTGATGAGCTGAAATGGTAGACTCTCCAGAAGCTTTATTTACTTGCCTTTAATACTGGCCCGTCAGCTTGATTTATGACGCTGCCATATGGGCGCTGGTTACAGGGCACAAGTCTGGTTCGCTTTGGCATCCCATTCCTCCCCCTCCCCTGACACTTTCACACAATTTGGAAAATCTAATTTGTGTATTGAATGCAATGCAATTAGGATTTTTAGCGTTATTTATTACAAGACACAGTGACTTTTATCACAAGACAGGGTCAGTTGCCCCTGGAGCAAAGGTTGCAACTTAACTCATGGCTGCTGAGAGCATCAATAAAATGTTTATAAGGAATTTTATAAGACTATACTTAACATCTCACTTATCATCCATATGGTAAGTGCATACGCCATAAATGCGTGAAAGCTGATAGGAGTTTGGCACGCTGACAGTGGATCTAATGAACTGCTGACATGGCTGACACAGTGTGGTAATATACTATTTGACATCCAAGCGGGAGGTCTTGTAGCCTGTTGTTACATCAGGGCAGAGGAGTTATGAAGTCCCCAGTTCTGCAGCCGACTTTGACCAACTTTTATTCAGAGATCAATAGTTTAACAGTCTTATCTGTGTCCAGCTGACCTATATTGTTAATTGACAGAATAAGTACCACTGAGACATATTAATGCTGATCATAAGGGAAACATTTTAGTATGTGCAGACTGTTGGAAAATTACATGAGAAATATCATTTTTTATATGCAGTTTGGCTGTCTTAAATTTCATTCTTCTGCTGTCTGTTTGGCATCTTATCACAATAATGGAAAAAATGTTTCCCAGGATGTTTAAAGATGAAATTGATCCTGAGCTTCCCCTGCAAGCTAATGTTTCTTGTAAGGGCTGCGAGTCATGATTATTTTCATTGTCGACTAATCTGTTGATTATTTTCTTGATTAGTCGACTAGTTGTTTGCTCTGTACAATGTTAGAAAATGGTGAAAAATGTCGATCAGTGTGTTCCAAAGCCCAAGACAACGTCCTCAAATGTCTTGTTTTTCCACAACTCAAATATATTCAGTTCACTGTCATAGAGAAGTAAAGAAACCAGAAAATATTCACATTTAAGAAGCTGCAATCAGAGAATTTTCACTTTTTTCTCTTAACAATTACTCAAACCAATTAATCAATTATGAAAGTAGTCTAAATGTTTATTTTGTGACAGGAAATATGTTTTAGGTACCTTTTGATCTTAATATGACATTGAATTGTATTAAACCGATTCTCATAATTTAATCAGTTTGTGTGTGTTCTATATTGGCAAGAATCGGACAATACTGTATATTGTGGAAGAGGGGTAACTTCATGGAGAGGGGTAACTTCAACGTTTTCCAGTCACATATGACACCAGTACCTTCACTCTAGCTTTAAGACTTTTCCCGCTACATCTTCTGAATAGCAACCAGGCCTGCCGGATTATTATGAAGTTCATTAAAAATCAATATGGTGTTTTTGAGAATCAATACAGTATCTCAAAACTTAATATCACAATACTCATTTTCTTGCATACCTAATCAGGGTCTAGCGTGTCATTGTGAGGTCAAACATAGGGGTGACACATGATCTTTTTACTGTCTTGGTAATTTGGTGAGGTATTAAGGCTGGAATTACTCTCAATAGTTTACTCTGTACTCTTTTGGACAGTTGTGAAAAAGTTTTTAAAGTAATTTTGGTGCCCAGAAAATGAAATGCCTCATATTGTGGGACAGTCAGGGAAAAAAATACTTGTTTTCATCACTTTGAGGGAAGTTAAATTTCACACCAAGAATTCAGACACTTGAATAAAACTGCTGAAAGTAAATATATAGTATAGTGCACTATACTGGACGCAGCCCAGGAAAGTTGACGCTGTTCTTGCTCGGCTGTGGTCGGAGCATGGGATGAAAAGGGATGATGCTTAGCTGCCATGTCAGGTTCTTGCAGTCTAATTGAAATGTTGAGACTACGTACATGCTTTAGCTGTCAAATTAACTCCTAATACTGTACTGGATGTATGCTTTATATGGTTATTGTGTGTATGCATGGGACATAAAGCAGTTCTGAGCAACTTATCACTCGCATAAGCGTCTGATGAGGCTTTTTCATGTGTCTTTAATAGATTTACAAGGTAACTCCCAGACTAAAGACAACACTGTTTGTTAGTAGCTGGCTACTAGCAGCTTGTCTGAGAGGATCTGAGATGTGGTCACTGTCAGGAGGCTGAAATACGAAGAGGCGAAACTGTGTTCGAGTGAGCTCACTCTCACCTGTTTTAGCATGTGGAGAGTGTTTGCTGACATGTTCTCCAGTCTGTTTCCGCATTACTTCATCCTGGTCTGCTCGTTGAGTCTGCCGCCACCTGTACTGCCACGACCCTCGAAACCTGAGAGTGTGTATGAATAGGCGCTGTACGTGTGCGCAAGGTGTATGTGTCTTTGACATGTCATCTGTGTCTGTGCTCAAAGAGAGAGAGAGACGGAGACAATGTGTGTGAGAGCAGGAAATAGCTGAGGACACGAGACATCTTGAGCAGTTTGTGGGTAAGAAGAGGCCCCTCGGCTCCCCAGAGTCGCATGTCAAGCCCATCATATCCTGCCATCTTAATTCCACGTCGCCCCTGCCCACACCCACTGCTCGGATACCCTTACACTGAATCTGGCTCCTCACCCAAGATTGGGTTTGAAGTGAGGTGGAGGGGGGAGAGGGGATGTGTCTCCTTCTCCTCCCAGGTGGAGAGCTCAGTCTTTGGGCTACGGGGAGCTGACATGAAGCCTCTATGTGCTACACTGCTGGAGCTCTTAGCCCTGCAGAGTTTTGTGTTTTCAAGCTGCACTTAACATCCTTCTTATTATCTTAATTTGCACTTTTGTGTCTTGATATTCCATCAAGAAATCTCAATAATTTCCACCTTCCCTACCCTGCCTGTGTCACAAGCCTATTCATTCCTATTGAAGACTGGGCGCTGTACTCCAGTTAAATGACTGACTCTAGTCAGACTCAAGTCAAAAAGTTGACGGCTGTAGACTTGACTTGACAAAATAAAAAAAAGACTTGCAACGCCGCATGGATCGTAACACCAATATGGCTCTGTATTGGCAAAAATCTGGCAATATAATACCTATCACGAGACAAGATTTCCAATTCAATGTATTGCGATAAGCAAAGCAATTAAGCAAAGCAGTTAGAAAAAGTTTACTTTTTGGGATCTTCATTTGTATTTATCTTTGCATGTAAGCTGTTAATTAAAAATTGAGTGTTGAGTGAGAATCAATACAGTATCAAAACATAATATGGTGATACTGGATATTTTCTTTCCTCGCTAACCACCGATGACTTGTGACTTCACTTGGACTTGAGCCTTTTGAAATGGAAATACTTCATACCTTCCCCCAAACCCAAAGATTAAAAAATATGTTATTTAAAAAGTGTGTGTATGAAGATGATCAAGTGTACCAGAGGTAACTCCGACAGCGTCTGACATGCTGGGTTTATTTACTTTTTGAGAGATCCTGTATTCATTTGTTTGGGGAGAGGTTTTATTCCTGCGGGGAAAAAATGAACTCAACAAACTGAATTTCCATCTTCTGTTGTTTATTGCTAAATAAATAAGTATATATATATATATACTGATTATTTATTATCAAAATAATGAATCATACACCAGTAACTAAAAAAAAATCTTTAAAATGAACAGGAAGTGTAAAAATTTTTAATGCAGCAACAAATTGGTCAAAACTTAAGAAATTAGAATTGCAGTATATTATGTATACAGTTTATAAATATGCAATTGAATTGAATAGATCGGCCTCATTGTCATCAATACCCGATTTAGCTATGTGAGTCAGTATTGGCCCGATATCCAATCTGGTATCGGTGCATCCCTGCAAAACAATGGCTTGGTCCCACCTATGAATGTTACTCAAACTGGAGTAGATACTGCATTTGTTGGGAACTACTGTATTTACAGCTGCTCATTAATACACATTTGGTGCAGTACTTTAGTATTTACAGAAGTAGAACGGTGTGTGTGTGATCGGCTCAGAATAAACTGTAAGTGTTCATTGTATTGAAGGATCATGTGCAACGGTTTGGCTCAATGATGTGTTTTTAACGGAGGGCTATGGCACTGAGAAATACTTAAAAGTTAATAGAAAGTACAGTCTTTCCTGTCATACCGCTGATCAGAGTACATGGGAGAATTGATGTGCATAAAAACAAATTTTACTCCCATACTGTCACTTCTATCATATTACCACATCAAACCTGCATGAGAAAACATTTGTCTGACACTTTGTTAAGACGCCGTTCACCAACATTTTGAACACACCCAGAATGCAGTGGGGTCAGCGAGCTGGGTCTGCTGTATCGATCTAGTTGTATAAACATAATGTCCAAGTGTCTCAAGGGATCCAGTTCAAGGAAGTCCCCAAAAAGTCACCGTTACCACATCAGACACACGCTCCTCGCTGTCTGCTTCCCCTGTCACCTTCTTAACAGCTTCCTGTTGAAAATAAAGACCAAACCGCCTTAATGACATGCATATATTGTGTAAAAAACGATTTTGAAGTGTTGGGAGTCACTTTAAAGGAAGTGGCTGACAGCTAAATGCTTTTGTTATCAGATTCTTTTGAACCAAACCTGCCGCCCTCTGTGACAGCTTGCACGCATTTGTGAGTTATGGCAAAGTGAATTATTGTATGACTGCTTTCCTGCTTGTGTTTGCCTGCTGTGTGTGTTTGAGTGAGGGAGACCTCTGCCATTGTTGAGCTTTTATATCTTGACAGCTGGGAGCCTGATGGGTTAAAAATAACCCAGTGCTTTCCAATTTTGTCATCTTTTGGGACCGCTTCTCCCGGCTGTTTTGATTTTGCGTGCGTCCCCCTGGAATGCTTGAGGTCATCGATGGCCACTTCCTGTCGCATGGTTCCTCACTGGTAGCGCTCGCAACTCTCCCTAAACATAAAACCCCAAACATACTCAAAAATAGGACACCTGGGAAGGAGAGGCTTGTGCTGTCATATTTCTGAATTGCACACTGGGTGGCCCAGCCTAAATACTGTCAGTGAATGACAGCATTTTTTTTTTCCCTTTCTTTTATCTGAGAATTATCATTTCCTCGATGAGCTTCAAAAGATAAGTCGGATCATGAAGGTTTCTGCACGCATGCAGAACAGATTTAGGCCACCAGTATAGAAGGAAATGACAGTAAGAAAAAGATCAACATCATACAAAGTTGTTTGTAAAAGTACGCCATTATCAATTCTGATCTCTCTGCAAAACAAAGAAAATTAAAGTGGGATTCAATGTGCAGCCATGTGTGTGTGTATGTAAAACACAAGTTAAGTATTTGAGTTTTATGCCTATTTAAATAGCCAAACAGCCAAATAGATATGCATGCTATGCAAACAACAGACTATGTAAACTGCACTGACAAGCTAAGCAAATGCAGTATCTAATTCGCTCTCAAGCATCAGATGCTATTTGAGTAGAAACAGATGGACACAACTGAAATAAGGCTGCATTCACACCACTGGGCAACTCCAGGGTCTGAAAATTGAAGTCAATACGTAAGTGCCTTAAACTTGCTTTCTTTCTAACAGCCAGCAGGAGGCGACTCTTCTGGTTACAAAAAGAAGTCTGATTGTATAGAAGTCTATGAGAAAATGAAACATAAACATGGGTTTATGCTCTCAATCACTAGTTTCAAGTCTTCCTAAATACAGCATGATGTTCATTTAGTAATCAGTCCCATTTAGAGTCAAATAGACCATAAAGAAGGGTATGCTTTAGGGCGTGATTACCTTGTGATTGACAGGTCGCTACCATGGTGTTGTCTGTGTGTTACAGCATTAACCTTTTCACATTGTGTTTTCAGTTCATGAAAGTTAATAGTAACATTTTGGTCGCCTAAAAATATCATATACAGTGTTCGGTGGGACTTAGATTCACCCTCTTGTGTCACTTCTGGTTGCAATAAAACAAGATGGCCACAGCCAATATGCCAAAGTCAAAGCTTTGTGCACTGTGGTGTCCAGTCACAGAACCCGGCAATCAATTGGCCATTTAAAGTGTGCACTCTCACACCACTATACAACCCTTGCTGTGTTGCCTGATTGGTGTGAATGCAGCCTAAAGCCTGGGCCGTACCAGGAATGTCAGGAGCATGTGGTGGCTGCATTACCCAGTGATTTTTTAATTTCAGCTCCATATTAACCAGTTAGGGCAGCCACACAACCCACATGAAGCGTCTCTTCTAGAGATTTGAGGTCTCGCCTATTTTCAACGTAAGCCATGCTGTGCACAGTTCACAGCAGCTAAAGACAGTGTATATTGACATCATATCAGCAGATTTATTTTTAAATCAACACTGCTTTCATTTCAAAATAAAAGCCCTCAAGCATTTTTTTTTCCTGTGGACCTTCATTTGTTAAGACAAAGCTTTTATTCTGAAATATTTGCAGGACATGCTGTGACTTGAAGGCTCCATGACTGAGTATAGTTTTAATTTTGGATTATTACCATTATTTACAAATGACCACACACTTCTACACCTTTCTCTAAGATAAATATAAATGAAATTTATAATGAAATGAAATGGCCATTGTGAAAGGCAAACTCTATGTAGGAAGAGAGGACTGATAGCAGCGGCAGAAACGCAGCTGACATGCAGCTGATGTGATCAATGGAGGCGTGAATCACACAGCCATTCAGCGATGCAGTCATACTCCTTCCTGTCACTGTTAGATACACAGTCATCTTGTGTGGTTAGCTTAAAGAGGGAAGTTGAAAATTAAATTAGGACTAACAATTATTTTCATTGTCGATTAATTTGTTATTTTCTCAACTAATGGATAAGTTGTCTGGTCCATAAAATGTCGGAAAATGGTGAAAAATGTCGCTCAATGTTTCCCAAAGCCTAAGATGGTATCGTATCGGATCAGTATTCAATACCCAAAGCTCAGGTATCAGTATCAGGTAGGGCTGCAATTAACAATTATTTTCTTTGTTATTTTCATTAACCTATCCATAACTTTTTCAGTTAATCGCTTAGTTGTTTGGTCTATAAAATAAATGAAAAAACAAAGGTGAAAATGTCGCTCAGTGTTTCCCAAAGCCCAAGATGACGTCGTCAAATGTCTTGTCCACAACTCAAAGATATTCAGTTTACTGTCATAGAGAAGTAAAGAAACCAGAAAATATTCACATTTAAAAAGCTGGAATCAGAGAATTCAAAATAAAATTTATTTATTATTATGTAATTATCAAAATAGCTGCAGATTAATTTACCAGTCAACAACTAATCGATTAACTGATTATTTGTCGTTTCACTATTTTTGCAGTGCACAGTGTTTAGAGGAATTACGATATGTGTGCTTATATACCAGACAGTGTGGCAGAGGTCAAAAAGAGTCTTGATTGGAGCTCACGGTGTGATCATGATGGTGGTGGTGATTTTCTAATCGCAGCAGCTTAGTCAAAACACAAGTAGACAATTTAGTTCAGAGCCACCACATCATCATCTTAACAGGTGGAGGTTTTAAAGCCACGGTGGTTTCAGACACTTCAACCAACCGACTGTATCTGATTACACAAAAGCAAATGATCACTGTGTTATCCAACCTCTGGCACTGTGTCGCCGTGAGGCTCGATCCAGGTGCAGCCCTTTGCCAACGTTGGTTTCTTCATTTGACATGGACATCCCTCCCCAGTGTCCTCTCATCCAAACTTAGTCCTGGCTCCCGTCCAATCAGATGTCTCCTTTTGCTTCATCTGCGGATTGCCAAGTGGCAACTCTATAACTAACGTGTCAAGTCTTGTTTCAGTAAAAAGATCCTACATCAAAAACCCACAGAAAATGCCACATGGTCACCATACTGTACATGCTTATGGGTACACTTTTTCTTTTGTTTGTTTTTTTTACATTTATCCAAAATAGTTCTGAATTATTTGCAGCTTTGTTTTTGAATTTTACAGTTTGCTGCACATCCAGTTTTATATATACACTTGTGTCTGTGTGTTAGGTATGGAGCTAGAACCAGGAGGTGAGTAACCTAGCTTAGCATAAAGAGTGGTAGCAGTCTTCTCATTTATCTCTTCGTGAGCTTTAGAAGTGCTGGTGGATGTCTTTTTAACTTATGTACAGAGCTAGGGTAGCTGTTTACCTCTGTTTGCAGTCTTTATGCTAAGCTAAGCTAACTTGCTGCTAGCTCAAGCTTCATATTTACCATACTACAGACATAAGAGTGGTATCAATCTTCTCATTTAACACTTACTGAGCTTTCGTAGTGCTGGTGGATGGTTTTTAATGTATAGACAACGCCAGGCTAGCTGTTTACCTCTGTTTCTAGTCTTTATGCTAAGCTATGCTAACTGGCTGTTGACTCCAGCTTCATATGGTATCAATCTCCTCATTTAACTCTCAGAAAAAAAAGTGAAAAGTGTATTTCCCTTGTAAAATGTCAAACTTTTGAACTCTGAGACTATGTGGGCATTTTCTGTTTGTCTTTTTCAGCACTGAGAAAATGTAAGGAGCAATTGAAGAATATTGCACAGGTGTAAAAAATTGTGCATTCAAAAGCATTTTTGACACTACAACATAATTTGATTTTCTAATTGTCCCTTGTTTGCATTTTTTGTATGTTTTCTGGTGGATTTTCCATCATCCAGAGCGCTCCTCTGATAGAGAAATACCACTCATTGCCAGAGCCTGATCCATGTGTTTGGGTGTTGTTGTGTCTCCCTCGGGTGCTGTGTGCCTTTGTTTTTGGTCTGAAACTGTTGCCAAACAGGGAGCATCATTGTGTGTTGGGCTTGGACGAGACCATGGCACTACTTGGACTGACATTAAACACACGGTTATAGGTTTAAGAAATAGATTGTGTCATTTTGTGTGCAGCTTATGGAGTGATGATTGTGACTTAAATCTTTTTAACATGTGGTTTTGAGCTTGTGTATCTGTGTGTTTGTGTATGAGCTACTGTTTCTGTGGCTGTTCAGATCTGTCTGTGTTTTGTGGCTCCATTGAGACAGTTTGGCACCCGGCCAGCTCAAACTGTCCATGGCTTGGAAGGCTGGACGTAATGGGCTCATTTCCCTAGTGGGATGGGAGGGGGACTGAATCAAAACAAGTGGGGGATGCCTGGGGACGCTGCAGGAATGACAACAGCACACCAGAGAGTGTCCAGCAGCTGCTGTGAAGCAGCAAAGCATTTGTGATATTAGTGATAACAGCCACAACTGGGATCACTTTTCTCAGACGTACAGCAAAGCAATGTATTTACAAATGACATATCTGAAGACTCAGTTGCCAAAATTTCAGGTTCAAGTGCAATGAGATATCAGATGGTGAATCTGTTTTACTCACCTGACTTGGAGCTACGGTGTCGGCGTATGACTGCTAACAGCAGTAATTGCAAACTCCTTTGTCAAAATCATACAAGGAAGCATTGTAATAAATGCTAGGAGGGCAGGTGTGGTCAGCCCCTTTGTTAGCACAAATTGCCTGTAAGGTGTGCACAGAGGAGGAAAACGAGTCCTCCACTATTGTCCTTGGAAATTATGTGAGGAACATCAACGCCTTGATATTCTTTAAGCTGCTTCTTGTTGCTGCTACTGTTTTGTAACCTGTCAGCTCAAAGTGCCATGCAATATTAGCGGTTAGGGGAAGAAGTCGATACAGCATAGTGTCAGAATATTTTGCGTGGCAGTACTGTATCGATACACAGACATCAAATATCTGTCTTTTTCATAGACTATTAACCTCTTACCAATCCGACGGTCGCTATTTCAGAGGTTGTGACAAGCTGTCTTAAAGCTAGAGTGAAGCCGCTGGTATTATATCAAACTAGGAAACCTACAGATGTCATGCTAGCTTTTTGGGAAGGACACTAAGTAACGCTCCAACGTAGACCTAAATATTGGAGAGGAAAAACTGGCATGGTCATTTTCAAAGGGGTCTGTTGACCTCTGACCTCAAGATATGTGAATTTAAACTCTGAATATCTTATTAGATAAAATAAATGGAAACAAACTGCATTATTTGCTGTTGAAAAAAGGTAATAAATCACAATATATCATATCGCAATACTCATCATAACAAGATTGTATCGAGACATATGTATCGTAATCATATTGTATCATGGAGGCTCTGGTGATTCCCACTCCTAGTCAAGACACCTAGTATTTAGATGTCATTAAAGCCTTGCCAGCTTACACTTCTTCTTGAGTCAGCAAATATAATTACGCTACAAAACATGGACTATCTTTGCAAACACAACCTCACGTCTCTACAGTGGATGCGTCATTATCTTTTGAACTCTGTGACTTACAATGGTAACTCTAGCGCTGTCCTGAATACTACTCTTTTGGGCTTCAGTGACAAAATCAAAGGTATTTCAATTGTATTTGATGAACCCCAAGACTTTTGGGAAAATATTCTGTGGACTGGCAAGAAAGGTTGAACTTTCTAGAAGGTGTGCGTCCCGTTAAATCTGGCGTAAAACTAACACAGCATTTCATACCAGCAGTCAGACATGGTGGTGGTAGTGTGATGGTCTGGGTCTGCTTTGCTGCTTCAGGACCTGGACTTGCTGTAACTGATGGAACCATGAATTCTGCTCTCTACCAGAAAATCCTGAAGGAGAGTCCGGCCATCAGTTCGTGACCTCAAGCTCAAGCCCACTTGGGTTTTACAGCACGACAATGATCTGAAACACGCCAGCCAATTTTGCTGAGTTAAAACAACTCTGTAAGGAAGACTGGGCGCAAATTCCTCCACAGCGATGTAAAAGACTCATTGCCAGTTATCACAAATGCTTGATTTCAGTTGTTGCCGCCACAACCAGTTATTAGGTTTAGGGGGCAATTACTTTTTCACATAGGGCCAGTTGGGTTTGGATAGCTTTTTACCCTTAATAAATGAAATGATTATTTAAAAACTGCATTTTCTATGTCTCATGTTGAAATTTGTTTGATGATCTGAAACATGTGTGACAAATATGCAAAAATATAAGAAATCAGGAAGGGGGCAAATACTTTTTTCACAGCACTGTAGCAGCAATTCCTTGAAAGTCATGGTATTTTGCTTTAACATCAGCGCTAAAGATCATTTTATTTGGGCTGGTACAAACTATAGTATACTACTATATGTAACTATACTGCCTTGTATACTGTGCTGCAACTAATAATTGGACGTGTGATCATTATATAAACTTCCTCTGGCTGCTTGTTAGCCTTCACCTGACCCTTCATCCCTGACCTGAACTTTTGTGTCCTCTGCAGACCCCTGTCTCATAGTGATGCCGCCATGCATGGGCGAGGACGACCGCTTCAGTCTGGAGGCGCTGCGGCACATCCACAAACAGCTGGACGACGACAATGACGGGGGAATAGAGGTCAACGAGAGTGTGGAGGTGAGCTTTGTGAATTTGCATTTGGGACACACACAGATTAGTTGCCTGGAGACACATGATGATGCACTTGGGTTGTAAACAACACCTAAGGGACCTTTATGTCTCACTAGAGGTTTCTAGCCTAGGGTCGAGACTTCCTATGCAAATGTAATAAATTAGTTCTTTATATTTAAGAGAAGGTGTAACAAAATCTGTATGATTATTGATGACTTTCTCATGTTAGAAGTATTGTGTCGATCAGTAACTTAACCAAACCAAACTGCTTCCAAGTGTTGACACAAGAATACTTGCCTGTCACCTCTGAAAGGAGATGGCTACATACAAGTATTTAGGTTACAGTGGTTACAGCTTTTGGCAGTTTGTCAGGTTTTGTTGCCGGTGTCAGCATTTTTAACATGGCAACACATCATCAGAAACACAGATCTTTAGTGCCATTTTTACAGACATTGCGCTATAATTTGAGGTAGCATATATATTTGATATTTGTAGTTTTATTTGAATTTAATTGCACTCATTTTTACATGACCATCCTGCCTTTTGCAACGCATAACTAATCATGAGATGAAGGATTTTATTTGAGTGCCTTTCAGTTAAACTACTGTACAGACCCATAAAGTTGTAAAGTCTTTGCTAGTGATGCAGTTGATGAATGGTGGTAGTGACACTGGTAGTGTGTAGATGTGTTGGCGGGGCGTCTGGGAGACAAGGGACAGGTTTCTGAGATTGACAAGAAGGGTTGAACTGACACCTGAGAGCACTCTGACCTGCCTTGGCCTCTGCGTCTCTTGGTAATCAACGACCTCCTACGTTCAAAAGAAACCACTTGGGACCACGGTCACATTCTGTGTGTGTGTTGGCAGGAGTCATTTTTAACTGGCTGAGAAGTGCTGGCGTGAGAAACAGTTATACCCCAGAGCCCTTTGGTGGCCCCTCGGTAAAGAGCGACGAATGAGTCGTGTCTAAAGACCCCTGAGGGCTGCAGTGTTAGAACTGGCCCCCAGCCCACATGAAGGCAATGTGCGTCTGTGCATATATCTCACTGGTGCCTGTATGTGCTCTAAATGTATAGGAGTGTATTACATGTTGCCCCCTTTCCCCCTTTGTCTTTATAAGGGCAATGAGCCGTGTCCGTTTCTTTCCAGCAGTTGTTTTTGGCAGCCGCTCATTACTGAGGATTTCCAAGCTTCTTCTCTGGGCTCCGGCGGCGGGTGGAGCAGGGTTTCATAACATGATGGATGCTCCTTTCACCAAATTAGTGGCTGTCTATCACCTAGTGTTATGAAAGACGGACATTGTCATGTGACAGAGAGCGTGGCACTGAAACGCATAGATTTTCATCATCAGGTTCGCTGATATTAAAGAGGACCTGTTATGCTTATTTTCAGGTGCACACTTATTTTGGGTTTCTACTAGAACATTTTTACATGCTTCAGTGGTCAATGTTCACTTTTCTCATACCGGTTGTCCTCTTTTCACCCTTTGTCTGCTCTGCTCTGCACATTCGAAAAAGCTCAGTCTGCTCTGATTGGTCAGCGCACTGTTGTGATTGGTCAACCGAACCAAACTCTTCGAACTCTGCTCCAGCTCCGTTCTAACTAGCTTTGTTTGAAGGCATGCCAAACTAGCTGCTCGGCAATAGTGATGCGGTTTGGGTGGGTCAAAGAGTGACAAAGAAGCATTCTGAGTAAGTTATTAATAACTTACAGAAACACTGGTGCAACAGATCACCGTCTTTTCTTTTTTGTCTCTCCGTCTCAAAGACAAACACACAAACCAGCCGTGGTGGTGACGCAGGATGGCGGGTGTTTGTGTGTCTTTGAGAGAGTATTACGCTGTCAAGAGGTCATGGTCATTTCACGTATTTCTGTGAGGTCTCTCTCACACACACACACACACACACACACACACACACACACACACACACACACACACACACACACACACACACACCACTCAAGTCCCCTTGTTTCTGTCCTTGTCTCAGACCTCAGTCAGGACATTTGTTGTGCTGCTATAATGCATAAATTTGGCGGTTTGTGGGTCAGGTCGGGTTCGGGTGGTTGATTTACGCATATTTTCTTAGGTCGGCTGGTGCAGATAGGCTCTCTTGGTGGGTAGGGTGTGTGCGGATTATAAAAAGCTCTGACCAACGCATCACTACTAGCCATACATAATGTAAATTAGTGTTAGGACTTCAAGTAGCGTGTTTCAGGCAGTTCAGGATCAGTGTTTCTGTGGCATTTGTAGCTTTGCAGACCTTTTACATTGACAAAAAGCAAAATTAGCTATGTTCTTTAAAAATGTCAATATTGACAAAAGTAATACGCCCTGTGTAGATTTAACATAATTTTTAACAGTAGCATCATGTCAGGTTGATGATATATTGTAGGGTTGGGATTTGTCCACATGCTGAAATGTCCTTTAGCAAGACATTATACCCCAAATTGCTCCCAATGTGTTTGCACATTTTATTATGGGCAAATAAATGGACCCCATTAACCGTTGGTGTCATCACAACGTCAGTCTTTTCCTGGCAGCGATGAGCTGAAAGCAGTGACACAGTTTTATGAGGGAGGGTGACGAGTGTGGGGTCAGAGGATGTCAGCCCCTATCTGGTCTTCGTGAGGGGATGAGACCTCGGCCCCCGTTGCCACCTGGTTGAAACCTTACACTTAGCCAACAAAGATCTCACTGGCACTTCCTGCTTTTCCTTCTCTTATTCTGCCCCCCTCACACCTTTATCGCAGAATTTGAGAGGATGACGAAGATGAGAGGATGCTCGTATTTGTAACGTTATAGCCGTGGTCAGGATATCCAGTTTTTCATGACATGCATTTCAGAGATTCTTATGCTGGTGGTAAAGATGCCATGAGGTCAGTGGTGATATATGGTGACACCAGCAGGTTCAGCAGTAAAGGAAATGATTTCTGAACATTTAGCACAGAATACACGATATATAAACCAGCTTTTAAGGCTGATGGAGGGTGAAACGGGCATATATGCATTTGAAAGTATTTCAGTTTTAAATCCACTATATTTTTGGGCTTGAACTGGACAGTATTAGCGATACACAAATACCTGGATCAGGTATCGCTGACAATGGGGCCTGATCTATTCATTTCAGTTCTATGTTCACGTGTGATTATATGTGCTCATACCACGTCAACAAACATGGCAGCTGTTTGGAGGTATTTCCCGCTTCTTACGCCAACAGGTTCTATAGTTATTTTATGTATAAGTTAGGTAATGCTGGACGAAGAACCACTTCACTTTCCAAATCTTAGCTAAGGTGCTGGAAACTTAAATCCAAAAGATAATAGAAAAAATTTCCACACACTTAGATCTAAGCAATGTTTAAATCAAGCCTGACGTCCACACAGTGAGGCATACAGCTTATTAATTAAACACTGGTATCGGATCAGTATTCAATACCCAAAGCTCAGGTATCAGTTTCAGGTAGAGCTGCAACTAACAATTATTTTCATTGTTGATTAACCTATCGATTACTTTTTCAGTTAATCGCTTAGTTGTTTGGTCTATAAAATGTAAATAAACAATGGTGAAAATGTCGATTAGTGTTTCCCAGAGCCCAAGATGACGTCGTCAAATGTCGTGTTTTGTCCACAACTCAAAGATATTCAGTTTAAAGTCATAGAGGAGTGAAGAGGCCAGAAAATATTCACATTTAAGAAGCTGGAATCAGAGTTTTTAAATTTTGTATTTCTTAAATTACTCAAATCAACTAATTGTTTATCAGAACAGTTGGTGATTAATTTAAGTTGACTACTAATTGATTAATTGTTGCAGCTCTTGCATCAGGACTGAAAAAGTTGATGCATCCTTAACACAGTACACACTGGGTAAAGAGATTTAGAGGATGTTACAAAGGCTGTAAGAGCAGACAGAAAATGAATTATCAACAATTTTGGAAATATATTAATTGTTAAAGATATTTTTTTAGCACAAAAATGTAAAGAAATCACCTGTTCCAGCTTCTCAGATGTGAATATTTGCTGCTTTTCCAAGAAAACTGTTTTGACTTTTACAAGTTATACTCTGGGAAATTGAAAACTATGTATAAAATAATCAAGAAAATAAATATGAGCTTCGTCCAAAATCGCATGCTATACACGACATACTCAACAGGTGTATCGCTCAACATACTTTTTTGAATAAACAGTACTGTGTATCTTTTCGGACACACTGAACTGCAGTTACAACGTCACTTCCTGAGAGCCTCCTTGCCGGTTGAAGACGTGTAACCATGGTAACCTGTGCCTCAACCTCATGTGACCAAAATGATGTTTTGTGAAGTCTTAAGAAGAAGATTTAATTGAAGTGAAATATTACTGTTAAACTGAAGCTGCAGAGTCTACTATGAATGTTGTTGCATGCTGTAATATTTCACTGGAAATAGTCTGCAATTTGTCTTCTATTTGTTTCATACTAGGCTTTCAGACATACTAAAATATCTCACGTACTGTACTAAAACGAAAGTGTACTAAATGAAAATACAATATTTTCAGTTCAGGTGGTCTTCAGTAATCTTTCTTTCTGCTTTGCCTCAGAGTTTAGTGACATTGCAGTCTTCACACTTATTAATAGCAGTTTAATTGCAGGTAATTTGTCACATCCATGATCAAGTAACGCACGAACCAGACGCTGGCATGTTGTGCTATTGCGACCCCCTGAGTCGAGGTCTTAACTGGATGATCTGAAACACAGTTTTTATTTGCCATAGCAAAGCTTATGCCAGCCAACATGAGTAGTTTGTTTTTGCAATGTAATTTTACAGCTTACTGAAGCCAAATGGAAAGTGGCGTTATCAGAGAGTTACCTGGTGGCGCTGCAGCGTAACCTTTGTTTTACTTTTAAACTTCCTCTGTAACTTAACGACGCTCAGAGTTGCTAAGCTACGGGGAAATGAACCCTCACAGACAGACTGATACCTACCCAAGTCTTTCTAGTTTATATTAGCCCACACAGATAAAACATACTTTATACACACAGATCATTTACATGTTGCTGAGTCATTGACACAAGATATGTTGGTTACCACAGCAGCTATCCGCAGCACGCTACTGTGACGTTTTTCATTTGAACTTCCCATCATATACACTTTCATTAACTGCTCCTCCTTTGGGTCCTGCTGTTAGTCGTAATGGGCCACCCATGCAAAGAGAGCACCCATAAACATGTACTTGAGTATATTGACATTCTGTGCAGTGGTGAGGCGAGGAGAGCAAACAAGGAAGTGGTGAGGCCAACAAGTACCTCAGTTCCCTTTGGTATTCACTGACATGTCATGTCACAGATGTTGAACAAAAAAAGGCTTCAGCTGCTTTTGAAGTTGATATTTGGTGCAGGGAGTCATGGCAGAACACAAGTAGCTCTCTGGTGAAGCAAACAGATAAGATTTTTGTCAGAAGCGCTTGGCATGATGGGGAGTAAAAGGTTGATTTTTAGTTGCATGTGGCAGTTTTACCACCACGGCCGTACTCTCTCATGATTATATGATATCTGAAGTAGTGGGACATGAAGTGTTTATATCATCTGTGCCCAGAAATCTACCAGGAAGTGATTTTCTACCTGTGAAGATCAAAACTGTCAAATCTTTCTCCCCTGCCTTTCTACATCAACTTAAATAAATACAAACTTGGACCTCTTGACGACGTGTATTTATAGTCTCAATAATCATCACTTTTTTACTCCCAAAAGCATCTGCTGGCAAGCAACTTGGCTACCGTGGATGGATTTTATTAGGACTCAAATCCAGCTGTAACCCTGTTAAACATCATCCTGTCTCTGATTACTCTGAGTCGGGGCGTTGCCGGGGGTTTTGACTGACGTCCGGGGGTCTGTTGCTGTGCACAGTCGCTGGGGACGGCAGGTGCACGTCCTCTCCTCGTGGGTGCTGGGCTGCGTGCTGCCCGTCTGCAAAGGAGACGCTCAGCTGGATCGTGTTGCATCACTTTGAAATTGCAAGAGCCTAACCCACGTCACAGCAGGGGCTGATAGCGCTGCTTCTGTGTGTGTGTGCTTTATTGGTTCCTCACAGGCCATGCATAACAACTTGGTGGAAAAATTAGGCTTGCATGTGAGTTCTGATATACTGTATTTAGGACGTGCTTGTAACTCGGCGGGTATGAACAGAAGGAACTTGAGGAGGCTCATGGAGCGTCTAGGTTGTATCTATAGAAAGGAGGTTCAAGAAGGTGTTTGTTGACTTGTCTGGGAATGTTCTAGAGGGAACGTGACAGACAGATTATTTATTTCTGACCTACTGCTTTGAATGGAGAACTTTAAAGGGTTGGTTCAACCAAATAAAAAAAAAAACGTATTTTCTTCCTTAAATCTAGTGATATCTAGCAGTGCTTTCTAATCTGGAGAGTTGATCTCTTGCCAAGAAGAGAGGATTGATTCTATGATTCAAATGTCCATGTATGGAGCTGGAACTGGGTGGTGAATTAGCTTTGCATCGAGATTAGATGCAGGGGGAAGCTGCTAGCCAGACTGCAAAAAAAAAGATACACCCACAAATATTTGCAGGGACTTCCTGGAGTCTTGAATGTACACAACACCTTGTCAGTGTGTATGACTGGATTTTTTCACAAGGAGCCAGTTTACAAGCTAATTTTAAACCTGTAAAAAGACAGACAAAAGCGGGTAGATTTCTCCATTTTGGCCAATGTGGTTTATCTGCATTCAACCAATGATTGGTCAATACTACTTGAACTGCAAATGGAAACCTTCCTGTACCAAAATCGTTAGCCGTTGCCTACAGATTCTACTTGTGAATGCAGACTCTGTTTATAGTGATTATTAACATTAATCGCAATCATGATTTCCCCTTATAAAATGAACAGGATCGACTGCGATATTGACGTTTAAGATGTATGCTCCGCTCATAGAAAACGCTGCTGTACATCAAATCAAGTGCTTCTTAAACGAACAGCTGGAATCAATCCCAGCTGACATTGGGCGAAGGCGGGGTACACCCTGGACAGGTTGCCAGCCTATCTCAGGGTCAACAATTAATGTAACCTGCATGTCTTTGGATTGTGGGAGGAAGCCGGAGAACCCAGAGAAAACCCACGCTAACATGGGGAAAACATGCAAACTCCACTTATTGTCCACAAATGTGGAAATTTGCATTTGGCTTCACAGGTTGGTTAGGTGAAGAGCAATACAAAAATACCTTGTCCCTAAAATCAAAGCATAATTGTGGTCTTAATATTGGTTAAAATAATCAAGATTATTATTTTGGCCATAACCGTGCGGCCCTATATCACAACGTACTGTATATCAATACTGCAATATAACATTACACACACTGTGATAGTGAATTTTGTTCATATCCACCACCCCAACTCAAAACCTGGACAAACAAAGCCAAAACTAGTTACATGGTTAGATTTTTGTAATTCAGACCCTCCTAAAGTGAAAAAACTACAGACCTCTGCTACACCATGGCTTACTTGATTTGGTTCAGTGTAACGGGGAACTCAGGAAAAGCATGAGGAAGATCATACGAGTGATGGCAATTGAGCCTGCCCAGTTGTCATGTGTGATCAATCAGTTGTGCTCCTAGTAGTTCACGCATCTCATAAATCACAAACAAGTACAGCGTACTTTTTGTCCCAAATTCATAACGGATTGATGATAACGATTAATCAGTCTAATAACCGACTTCCTGCAGTTTCACATCACAAACAGGTTTGATTAATGTTGAGGTGTGCTGTTGAGTAGAAAAAATGATTTTGGGTTCATGATGGATGCAATAACTGAGTAGATGAGTAGATGTGGACAGATGGACTCATGCAGGGGTAAACGGAGTCGACTGTTAGAGAGAGCAGAGGCTCATGGGAAGAGTCTTGAACTCAGCCAGCTTCTGCAATCTGGAATCTGATAGGAACAAATATGTCTTTGTTTTCTGCTGTGTGTGTCTGACCGTGTGTCATACCCTGCCTGTGCTCGGCCTCTGTCTGTATAGGATATATATTATTGTCTGTTGCTCCCCAGGCAGATTTGACGCTCTCTATCCCATCATCATGTTTCCAAGACTCTATCTCAAAGTTTAAAAACAATCCAAGACCACTTTACCCAATGTTTTTGCAGGAATTTCATTTCCTTTGACTTTTCAGTAGGCTACCCACCATGGCCGCAATTATCACAGCTATCACACTATCTAAACTCTTAACCACAGAGGCCGCAAGGCTCCCACACAAAGGCCTGTCTTTATATGAGCGGCTCACCACATATTTCATATGACTCCATAAACCATATGCAAAGCTGCTCCGCCAGTCTGCACACAATTAGAAGTTTTATGATGAAATGGCAACACTTGATACTGCTATTAATTTTTCAATAAGTGCAATCTGAGATTATAAAAAACAGTTGAAATAATTAACAAATATACACATTTAAGACTTTCAAAAGATAGGTTTCTTTAATGGCCATGAAGAGAAATTTCCTTTTCCTTCCTTTTCCAGCAGGACTTCATTTCTCATAATCTACAGTGAGTTAAGGCTTTGCAAGGCATTTGTTTGGTCTAGTACTGCACACATTGTGACCCTTCCAGTGACTCAGCAGCAGACAGTTGGTGCCTTTAATCGGTTGCTGGCTTTACGTCAGCGAGAAAAGTCATTTGCATTTGTATCGAGTTAGAAAAAGGCGAAGGGGGAAAAAACAGCACTGTGCAAAGTTTTCGGTCCCCTCAGAGTATTTTGTCCACTATTGATGTGGTGAAAGAGCTTTTCAGACGCGTATGGGACCCTAAAATCCTTTGACGTGGGTGAGCACAGGCTACAACAACAAAAACTAAAGAGTTACTATTGCATCATTTTAGATTCAGTGGAAATCTGTAGTTTTAGTCGGTCCACCACTTTTGTTCCAGGCTAAAATATCTCAACAACCATTGGATGAATTGCGATGAAATTTTAGATATTCATTGTGACCAGAAGATGAATCCCAACGACTTATCCTCTCCAACAGCGGAATGACCGTTAGCCGTCACCATCTTGAATATTTGCACTCAGAAGTGACATGAGAGGGTGGAGCTCAGTACAAAAGAACGCTGAATAAGACATTTTTAGGCGGCCAAAAATGTTATAATTAACTTTCACGAACTGAAAACACACTGTGAAAGGGTTAAAGTTGTAAAACGAAAACACACACAATTCCCAGACTGGACAAAACTGTGGGAGCCACACCCTAAAGCATCCCCTGCTTTATGGTCTATTTGCCTCTAAATGGGACCATAATTTACGAAATGAACATCACACTGTTTTGAAGAAGACTTGAAACTAGCGATTGAGACCGTAAACTCATGTTTACAATGTTTACTTAATAAATCAATTGAGAAATAGGCTCATTTTCTCAGACTTCTTTTTGCAACCAGAGGAGTCGCCCCCTGCTGGCTGGTAGACAGAATGCAGGTTAAAGGTACTTCTACATTGGCTTCACTTTTCAGAAACAGAGGTTGTCCACTACGAAATACCTGCTAGTGCAATTTGGTAAATGTTAGCATACTAACATGCTAAACTAAAGCAGTGAACATGGCACCTACTAAACATCAATATGTTTTACAGCCTCATAGCACCACCAGCATGGCTGGTAGTCTTGTCTACTTACAAGCAGCGCTATGCATATCATTCAGGTAGTTATAAAGCTAACTCACCAATGTTGAGCAAATCTTGAGTCTCGAGTTTTAGTTATTCAGTGTCAGATTTAGAGTTTTTTTTCCCACTGTGTCAATTGTCCAAAGAAACAGTTTGATAAGGGCGTTCAAAAGGTTTTGTCGTGGACCCGGGTCTTGTATGAATTGCCGCGTTAGCTATAGTACATTTTCTCATGACTAACTATGAATGGCAGGTTGAATATGTGTTCAATATCCTGCAGCACACCCCAGGTTTGTGTGTGAAGGATGAATTGGACCATTGATAAAAGCACTTCAGATCACCAGTTGGCGCACCCTTATTCCCCAGGCTGGAGATTCAGCCTGATGAAGGAAGAGATCTTGTGACGTGGACACATCCGGACACAAATTATGTTGACAATGAATTACGATGTCAGTAATCCCTTTTGACAGAAGACACGCCAGATTCAACTTAAGATCATCCCTTTCCATCTCTAGAACATATGATTAGAAATATACATATGAGTGGATGTGCCAGAAGTGAATCTCAGGGGACATTTAAAACAATTTCTCGATCACAGATTGACTTTTTTTTTTTTTTTGTTATGACAGGAAAAACGCACTCAGTGATGGAAACATGTTGCCTCTCAACACCAGGCTGCCATTAGACTCCCTTCAGACTCTCTTTGCACACACTACGGATGCGTGAAAGTTGCGGTGGATTTTGAAAATGAATGAATGTACGTCTGTGCCATGATAAATGCGGTTGCCCAAGATGTGTCTGGAGATGCTTTTAGGACTATTTCAAAGGGATTTGGTGCAGTCAGGCATTGATGATAACGTCTGTCTTAGCGCAGGCATGTGACACTTTTCAAGCTGTGTTGGAATCTGGGTGTGCCGCTGATCTATCAAGTCAGATGTGAAACTCATTGATCTGTAACTATTGTGATTCATAATGATGTGAAATGTCAAAACACCCTCAGCTGCAGCTACAACATTCAGTTGTACTTTAGTCTCTCATGTTGCTGATGAGTTTTCTTCTCTAACAGCTCAGAGTTTGTAGCACCTTTTTGTTGCTGCTGACATGAACAGGCAGTACATGTTAGCACTACAGACCGCTCATTCAGCTCCCTGCTGATCAAACCTATGTTGAAAACTTTTAAATCCTCTGTGAATTTACACTTTCACTTGAGCATCTTAAGTAGTAATTATACCAGCTAAGCTGCTTTCTATGTGTCCCTTAGCAACAATTAGCAGCTTACATAACAGTATATATACATAATATATTTCTATTACAGTAATGCATGCAATTTCAGCATAGTCTGCTAATAGTCCATGAAGAAACAAACAAGCCTCAGGTAGGTTTATTGATTTACCTTCAAATGGGGTCGTGTTTACCATGTTCATGAGAAAAGTCCAGATGAACGCTCCCCTCTTGTGGTATTCACAACCTCCTAAGTGGCGTGCATAATAAGTTCATATATTGTAATTTTAGTCCTACAGAGTTTTTCCTCTCTATTCTTATAATATATTCTTATATGGGGCGGCAGTAGCTCAGTCCGTAAGGACTTGGGTTAGGATGTGGAGGACCCGGGTTCAAATCCCCCATGGACCAAGACCAACTGGTTGCTGGAGAGGTGCCAGTTTACCTCTTGGGCACTGCCGAGGTGCCCCTGAGCAAGGCACCAAACCCCCAACTGCTCTGGGCGCTTGTCAGGAGCAGCCCCCTCACTCTGACATCTCTCCATTGACATGTATATGTACTGTGTGAACTGTACTGTGTGAACAACAGAGTGTAAAACTGAATTTCCCCACTGTGGGACTAATAAAGGAATATCTTTCTTTCTTTTATAATTTTTTTCATCATTATGCCTTTGCATTTCCTTCGTTATGTTACCCACTTGATAACTTGCTAACTCGTTAGCATCGGTGGTTTCTAGACAGTAACGTTAATATTGCTGTTGCCTAGTGGCGGCGGTCTCACCGCTCGACCATTTGAATGCCAAGCATACGGTGTAGTTATGGTGGCTTCCCATGTGGTAACCACGCGATCACAAGTTCCATTTGAAGTCAGCTTTAACACACAGGTAGTAGGGAGGGGTCCTGATTTTCGATTATTCAAATAGTGGTTAAGTTATTAAAAATCAAATGCATGCATGCAGTGCTGCACCGTGCTGCTCCCTGCATTTCAGCAGGTAGATCAGCTGTTCGAGCAGCAGAACTTATTGTCAGTCAAACCTGACAGAAACAAAATAAAACTCACCAAAACCATCGGTGTGTCTTTCCAGCGGCCTCTTCGACTCTTCCAACAATACGGTTGAAATTATCTCTTAATCCACAGTGCATTTTCAAAAAATAATCCATTAATTCCTAGTGATTTTTGAATAGTATTTTTGCTTGGAATGCACATCCCTAACAGGAAGGTATTAAGACATTTTTTGGCAATTTTGTTGCTCAGTAATTGAGGCTGTCAAAGGTGTACATGTCCAGATGAGATAATGAGGATTTGCCATTTTTGGAAATATGCTTGTTTGCGGTCTTGCTGAGAGTTGCGAGAAGAAAATACCGCTTTCGTGTTTGTGCATTAAGATGCTGGAGCCAGGAAGCGTTCGCCTCAGTGTTGCAAACTTGGAAACTTAGTGACTTTTCAAACCCTCTTAGTGACTTTATTCCTAAAAACCAACTACCCTCAAATTTAGCAACTTTACACATCAGGGAAAAGAAAGAAATATATTATATTGTAATTAATTGCCATGCATGTTGCTCAGAGTAATCACAGTCCGCGGCCTTTCTACCAATAACACAGGGCCTCTCCTATCCTCTTACACCTTGCGCCATACCGTGCACAGGCAGTCAGCCAACACAACCACTAAGCTTCATGCAAATCATGTGCTTTGACATCACCAATATGTAAATAGATATATGATGTCATCTGACTTTTTAGCGACTTTTGAAGCAGGTGGTAGCTACTTTCACTGGAAAAAGAAGTTGGCAACACTGATTGGCCAAGCTTCATATAAAGAAAGGAAGGAGAGTGAAACATCTAGCCTAGCTCGCTCCAAAGTCAAAAAATAAATAAATATGCCTACCAGCACCTCTAAACCTCACTCATTGATAAATAATGTCAAGACAAGGTGTAGGTTTTATGGGGAGTTTTTTTTGTTTCTGGTCTGTATGCTAAAATATTCTGGCTAGAGTACCATATGTTGCACATACTAGCACTAAAACTTGCATGAAAGTAAAAAGTGATTTTTATTTTAGAAAGTATTTTATATATATATATATATATCATTGCAGCCAATTTAAAAAACATTCTGTCTGTAAAATTAATCTAGGTAGGCCTACAGTCCACGGTAGAGTATAATACTAAAACTGTCAAAATATGGTGTCTCACAGTCTAACAGTTCAATAAATGCTGTGTCCAAATTCATTGTCTAATGATTAAATTGAATCTATTTACAATGACAAATCGCTTACTGCCTAAAGTCATTTGGAATCAGAAAACAACCTGGATGCTAACTTTGCAATACAGATATACTGTAGCTTGCCCATCAGCAGAATAGCATATGATACTTTACTGCAGTAATATCAAAGGCTAATTAGTTAGCTAAAGCAGTAGTTTATGCCAAGGCCACATATACACGGTCTTTCCCTTGTTGCTAAGGTTCCAGCAGTTCCCTGGTGGGTTTGTTTTCTATGGCTTCCTCTGCGGGGGCATTTAGTTCAGAGCTACCAAAGGAGGACAGCCGGAAACTGGAAGCACACACACACACTCACAGGTGGACGTGGTGCCTCCGCCATCGGTCTCGTTCTCTTTTCAAAGTCCCTAAAAGGAAGAAAGGAGAGCGAAAAGAAAGTGTGTGTGTGTGATCCAAAGCCAGACTTTTAGGCAAATCCAGCTCTCAGCAGCTCTCTGTCAAACCACACATGGACATACACAGACAAGCACAGACATCTGAGTCTCATTTTAAAGCTGGGGTAGGCAATTTATTTTAGAAACATTTGTTGAGATTCTCTTCACGTCCTGACAGTAA
>CAMQGK010000008.1:3762500-3777500 GCA_947000775.1 Pterois miles
TGTATTTTCTTTAGTGTATAATCCCCTGAAAATAAGCATTGTTGTGTTGTTGTTACCTGAGGCCACCACAGTGGGTAATGTAAGCCACAGAGTGCAAAACTGTGGTGCTACCAGCCGACGTCTGACTTCTTTTGCTCCTAAAGTAGTGTTATTATTGAGGATGGCCTCTGAGTGACGGTACCACGGTTTTGCACTTGATAGCTCACATTACCGCCGTCTTGGAAATGGAGGATTGAGTGGAGGGGTACTCAGTTGGTTGCAGTCTGCAACCACACCACTAGATGTCACCAACTCTTACACACTGTACCTTTAAGACGTGAAACATGTCAGAAGAGCCTGGTGTCAGGTCTTTTTTTAGCTGCACCTCATACAAATTAAATCACGTGTTCACATCTGTAATGTTTGTAATTAACCTAACAAATTGGAAAGTGTTGCACCTCTGATGGTAATTTTCAGTAAGCTTAATAAATACTAAAACTGCAAAAGTTTCATCATCATACTGATAGTCCATAAAATCCTGATGCATTGGTATACTGATATATTGGTCTTATAATGTTTCATTCAGTCTGTAAAAGGGCAAGTAGTGCAAGTAACGATTGTTTTCATTGTCGATTAATGTGACAATTATTATATTATTATAAATTGATTAGTTGTTTGGTCTATAAAATATCAGAAAATGGTGAAAAATGTTGATCAGTGTTTCCCAAAATGATGTTCTCAAATGCCTCATGTCTCAACTGTCAAAGATATTCAGTTTATTGTCATAGAGGAGTAAAGAAACCAGAAAATATTCACATTTAAGAAGCAATCAGAATTTTTACTTTTATTTGCTCAAAAAATAACTCTGTCTGTAACCCTTAACACCATCCATATTGTGTATCATAAGGTTAAAGAACAAGCCCAAACTAAGGATTTACAGACAAATACTTGTGACAAATACACTGCTCACTGGACACTGAAATAGTTGAAATCTGACTGTGTGGAAAGACACTCAGTATTCAGTGCAGATTTTTCTCTTTCTCCATATTTCAGAATAGCGGCAAATGAACCGTCGTTTATGTCAATGCAGCTGAAGATATTAGACCAGCGGCATAAACAAAAACTAAACCTAAAGGCACTAGATGCAGTACTTTTTGGCCCTCCTCTCCGTAAGTATACAATGTATTTAAAGCCAAAAACATATCAACAACGCCAATGCTCTTCATGCATAACTTGTTGTGGCCATATTCTCAGTTTTTGCTGTTAAATGAAATGTACAGTATTTGCTAAAGCATTGCTCCCTCCCTCTGCAGGTCCACAACATAACTGGATGAAAGATTTTGTCCTGATGGTTTCCATAGTGATTGGCGTTGGGGGCTGCTGGTTTGCATATGTGCAGAACAAGTCCAGCAAGGTGCACATCTCTCAGATGATGAGAGATCTGGAGAGCCTGCAAAATGCTGAGCAAAGCCTTTTAGACTTGCAGAGCCGGTAAGAGAAGGACATGCATCCGATGTACACATATATAATGAGATAGGGGATGACATGGAGCTTCTTAGCTCCTCTACCCTGTGTGGAGACATTTTATCTTTTTCCTCTCGTCTTTCAGGCTGGAAAAAGCCCAGGAGGAAAACCGGACGGTGGCCGTGGAGAAGCAGAACCTCGAGCAGAAGATGAGAGATGAGATCAACGGGGCCAAAACAGAGGCTCACCGGCTTCGAGAGCTGCGAGAGGGCGCCGAATGTGAGCTCAGCCGGCTCAAATACGCTGAGGAAGAGCTAGTACAGGTAAGGTTTCCCACATTGCCTATTGCCCCTGAATACAGCCTCTTGGGAAAGAGATTAATCATTATTCAAATGTTCAAATGCGCACAATTTACATATTCTACTCGAATGGTCAGTATATTCACCGCATATGAATGTAAATGTATTCATTACTGCCGCTAAAACACGTTGAAATGAAAAGATTCTTCCTGTTAAATTCCACAAAATACCTCCTTTACGTAACCACAAGATTTCCCCATTTCCCATCACATAAAAAATACAGCACCAATATATCTAAGAGCTCCTCTCTGTAATGAGTTCTCCACTAGTAGGCGAGCCCGGGATTGGACTCATTTTTACACAGTAAATGCAGTCATTTGAAATTCACCCTCACTTACAGCATTTGATCAATGATCTCATGGGAAAAGTTTTTCTGAATAATTAACCGTGAATTTAACCAGTATCGTGTTCCTCCTCCTCTTACGTAGGTGCGAAAGGCCCTGAAGCGAGCGGAGAAGGAGATGCAGTCGGAGCGGTCGGTGCCTGAAGCGCTTCAGAAGTGGCTGCAGCTCACACACGAGGTGGAGGTTCAGTACTACAACATCAAGAAACAGAACGCAGAGTTTCAGCTGTGCGTCGCCAAAGACGAGGTAACTTCATTTATCAATTCATTCATGTATTCATTATTAAACAGGTAGCTCAAATCAAGCAGCCTGACTGAGTCATAGCCGTGATATAGTACCCACATACCACTGCTATGACATCTAATTATTTTACACTTCCAGTATCACACGTTAGCTTAGCGACAGCATCACGGGGGATCGCTTCTGCCAACATGGACCAGGTGACAGATATAATGTGACAAAGTTAGCTGCTAAAACCTGCGACAGAATGGAAACATTTACGGTTAACTTCTGTGGAGGAGTGAACTGAGCATTGCCCATCTCCAAATAAATCCACCTGCTAAATGACATTCAGAGCTGCTTAAAGAGGCGGTTCTACAACTGCCTCCGTAGCACCACAATTCAGAAACTATCTGATGTGGGTCTTGACATGAGAGAGATTATTGCTTGAAGTGCCCACAAGTGTGAAACCTCACCAGAGCTATTGGCAACCGAATCTCAGGGAGACTGGAGAAAGTGGAGCAACATCTTCGCCATGCCAAGCAACACACCCCCACCTAACATAACAGCCTTGTACAAACAGAGTTTCAATGGTTGAGAATAAAGGATAACATACAAATGATGTAAATAATTAGTCAAGCGATGAAAAAAGTAAATGTACTAGCTGCTAGTGTACATACCATAGCAACCACACAACCACCACATTTCGCAACAAGTTTTTTATATATAGCAAATTGTAGCGTACAGCGAAAGTGTGCTAATGTTTAACGTGTGGAACATCAAGTCAGTGGTGGACTTAGTGAGATGTAACTTTGATGGAGATCACCTGAACTTGTAATTGCTTCTCAAAAAACCCTCGTTCAACTTTGTCCTGCCTCCTGTGACTATATAAGATCTTCACAAAAAGGACTGGAATTAAGTGGAAGACAAGTCAGAAGTGAGATACCTTGCAGACTAAGTGGCCTTGGAGCATAGTAAAACAGCCACTACACTAAGCATGTAGCACTGATGCACTTTCATAAAACCCATAGACTTGGTTAGCCATGTTCAACGAGCTCATGCATTGTAGAAAGACAAAAGAGATGAAGTTTGGTGGAGATTTTACTGTATTTGAATTGTATACATTTCAATTGTGGGATGAATGCATTTGATTTCAGGTACTATGTCAATTTTAGTTAAATCTTGTGAATTTATATAAAATTACCTTACCTCAGGTTTGACTTTCTAAGACACTTATCCAAAGGTGGTACAAGAGACCTTTATGTCCTGTTGGCTGGCAGAAGACAACCAAATCAAAAGCTGCCAAAATCAGACCCCACCAACCTATCAAACAACATAAAATACACAAAGCGTTGCTCTAAATCATGTTTACTGCTAGCACATCAGTCTGCTCTCTTGTAGACTGCCAGTATTGTTTAAAAGCCATGTGCAGCATTGCAGCATTGCTTGCCTTTAGTAGTAGTAGTACTAGTAGTAGTATAGTGTAAAACAACTGTAATATTGTGACTGGTCAACTGAATAGTAAGGTGGATCCATCTTCGGCTTAACACCTGAAATGGAGAAATGTGTTTGAATATGAATCAGGAAAACGACATTTAAGATTAATTTTAATCACATAAAATTTCAAACAATTTTCAAGTAAGATTTCAAGCTCATATTTTTCTTAATTCAGTAGTTAAAGCATGATAAATATAAATTATTCTGGCACTAATCTCTTCATAGTAAGTCAGCAGAATTTATACAATTAATGGTTTAATTTTTCAAATGTATTTTTGTCATTAGTGTGGCCAAATTATTATTAACTTTTTGTTTATGAAGTAAAATTAAATAAGAGTAAATTGCAAATTTATATCAAGCCCTCAGTTTTGGCCGGATGAAAAACGTAGATTGCTTTTTTTTTATTATTATTAATGAGTCGACATCAGCTGCACCACCGTTTACTTTCTGGATAGAGTCCATTCTGACCTGAAATTAGAGCCTCATTCGGCAGTGACGGGCTTTTCCACCTTGTTTATCAATGTAAATCTGAGACAAAAACAACTGTATCAGGAACCAGTAAAAGAAACCACAATAGATCTGATGTACAGTTTGGCTTAAATAATTCCAGTCAAAATAATATTTGAAATGTTTTGTGTGTTCTTGAATCTTAGGCAGAGAAAATAAAGAAGAAAAGAGGTTCTGTGTTCGGGACCCTTCATGTAGCCCACAGTTCATCACTGGATGAGGTGGACCACAAGATACTAGAGGCAAAGTAAGGAACACACACACACACACACACATTAAATGTGATATAACAGTCGCTAGAGGTTGACTTGTATCTGCGTGCAACCTAACGCGACTACAGGAGAACTCACTGTCCTTTGTTAAGTACTGTGAACTGAATTACAGTACTTATTGATATGAAATATTACATGATGAGTCCTGTCATATTGAATACCAGGTCATGTTGCGATATCACGTTATCAATACGACAGTATGGAAATCTTCAGTCAGTCACTATACGCTGATATTCAGGATTTAGGAGCATTCTTTGGACGTGTATACGGTGCATTCAGACTATGCATCTCAATCTGGGGTTTTAACCACAGTTTGTGACACACAGACTCTTGCCTGTTTACAGCGTCAGACTCTGTTCTCGGACATTGCCGTAAAAAATTTACTTGAAGAACGGTGTTGCAGAGTGGTGTTTAAGTTATTTAAAGGGCATAGCTGCAGGACGTATGACGTGTAATTGCTTTACATTAATCGGAGTGTGCATGGCTGCATGTTAACACGAATGATAGTGGACTATTCATTTTCATTAGCCATGTAAACAGCTTAGTAGGATCATTGTCTTTTTCAGAGTAAGGGCAAAAAACAGAATATGTTGTGCATGTAAATGTATACGCTTATCAACACGGGAGTGGGCAAATATGCTTTATGCAAATATATGTATAAATTTAGTATTGGAAATCAATTAACTACACAAAATGATGACAAATATTGTCCAGAAACCCTCACAGGTACTGTATTTAGCATAACAAATATGCTCCAATCAAAACATAGCAAAGTCAAGCGCCACAGGCAACAGCAGCTGTCAGTGTGTCAGTCTGCTGAGTTGACTGTGACTTGCCCCAAACTGCACGTGATTATCATAAAGTGGGCATGTCTGTAAAGGGGAGACTGGTGGGTACCCATAGGACCTATTTTCCTTCACATATCTGGAGGTCAGAGGTCAAGGGAGCCCTATTTAAAATGGCCGTGACAGTTTTTCGCCAAAATGTAGTGAACGTTTGGAGCGTAATTTAACCTCCTTCCTGACAAGCTAGTACGACATGATTGGTGTCAGTGGATTCTCTGACGTTTTCTAGTTTGATATGAAGCCATTATCTTGAGTCTAGCTTTAAAACTGAGCCTTGTTTGAGGCTTAAATTCACCGCATTGGAAAACCAGAGCATTGACAATATCTGACTGTACTATGTCAAGTTCTTGTACACATTTGACCACATAATGCTGTAACATTTCTAAGGTAGACACTGAAAGTTTAACTGCAGACATATTTAATATATTCAGACGTCTTGTATAATCCAGACTCTGCCACTGAGATAAAGAGTCCCTTTGTGTTTAAAAGCCAAAAAGGAAAGAAATCACATAAAAGAGAGAACAAAGTCAAATCTTCTGCACTACCACTTAAATAGGCACAAGTCCAATATCACAATATAACCAGCAGGCTTGTGTGCTAAAACTGTCTAAATCCTGACAAATCAAAGCTTCTTACTGGGTCTGACACAGGAATTTGAATCAGTATCAGAAAGCTCTAATGTTTGCCAGGTACCTCCCCCTCACTCGGTTGTGTGTTTCAGGAAAGCCCTGTCAGAGGTGACGGCGTGCCTGAGGGAGCGGCTTCACCGCTGGCAGCAGATTGAGAAGCTTTGCAACTTCCCTGTAGTCAATAACTCGGGGCTGCCGAGCCTGACAGCCAGCCTCTACTCAGACCACAGCTGGGTGGTCATGCCACGAGTCTCCGTGCCTCCCTACCCCATCGCAGGAGGAGTGGATGACCTTGATGAGGACACGCCTCCCATCATTCCGCAGTTCACAAGTGAGTAAGACGGCGGAGGATTTTTCCACATAAATTAAAGCAGAAAAATGTAGTAAAATAAATTATAATATCGCCATTTCCTACTTCCCCAGCAGCCACGTTGATCCGGCCTTCACTGACCCGGAGCAGCAGCCTGTGCCGTTCCCGCCGGAGCCTGATGAGCTCGCCGCAGTCCTCGCTGATGTCCCCAGACCCCGACCTGCTGTCCATGGCCAGCTCGTCCCTCTCCTATCGCCCCGAGGCAGACGACGAACATATCTTGTTCAGCTCGGATAGGAGGGGGTATGTAGCGGTGGCCGGAACGCCGCGGAATGGTTTTACAGTTTGGACTCACAGGTGTTTTATCCAGACATTCACACTGACGCTTTAAGCTTGGGGTTAAACTGTGCCTCTTGTTACTGGCCGCCATCTGGGAGGATGCATGAATTACCTCTACTGGAACCTGCACATGATACACCTTAATTAGTTCATGTCTCCCATAATTAATGCAGGAATTAAAGCAAACCTTCTGTCTACTTAAATTCCTGCACATTGTCCCCAGTTAGCCTTTCTAATGTGTCAGTAAACCCCAAGAAAACTCAAAAAAGTCATATTCATGTTAAATGCATGACAGATAACTGGCAAAAAAACATTTAACAAAACAAAAAACAACTTGTAATATTTTCCAAATGTGTAACTTTGAGGACTTAAAGGTGTTCAGGTGTTTTGACGTGGGGCTATATGAGGTAATTATCCACAGTAGGTGTATTACATACAGTAGATGACAGTCGGCACGCCCCCAGGTTAGAGAATCAGACAAAAAAAAAAAAACGTATTTTAGCCACCCAAAAGAAAGGCCCACTTAGAAAAATCAATATCAGTTGAAGCGTATGTTATATTTAGAATATTTTAACATGGGGAACACAGCAGACATCTTTACTGTTTGTGTCAGTGGAGACTAGAGGCTTTAAAGAGACTAGATGAGTTTCACTTTAGTTCAGTTTCTAGTTGGAAAGGGCTGTCTGACGGCAAGATGAAGCGGTGAAAATATTCTAAATATTGAGTACGCTTAAACTTACATTTTTTTTTTTTTTAGGTGGCTAAAATATATAAATAACTGGGGGCGTCCCAACCGTCATCTACTGTAATACTACCTACTGTGGATAAATACCTCATGTATCCCCACTTGAAAACACCCAAATTATCCCTTTAAGCTCCTGAAGAAGTAAGAAAGAAGTGCACACCAAACCACCCAGAGTAGCAAGTGTTAAACATAGCTGATAGCCATTAATATTACCTAATGCAGTCATGAAAAATGCATTTCTGCATCTGCTAAATATTAAGAAATGCCAGAGTGTTGGTACTTTCTAACAAATGTAACTCACACATGGCCAAATTTACCTGTTTGCTTTTGGGCCTCTATATTAATAAAAAGATTATTTATTTTTCATCCTATTTTTCCTTTATGCTGCATTTCTTGTCTGAAAGGTGCTATACAAATATAGCTTATTATTATTACCTACTGCCATGTGTGCATTGTGTTCATTGTGTACACAGCAGATGATACTACATATGGCACCTTCATTATATACTCAGGGACCAACCAGTGCTCCTATGCTGGAATAAAACTATCTGGCCCCAAGTTTTTCAGTAAAATTGTGTGTGCCAATTTGATTAAGCATAATTTTATTTAGTAATATGTTTCCAATGTGAGTATATTGATAGAATATTGTTAAAAGTAGACACAGGGCCCATCCTTAAGAAAGGGCCACAAAAAAGTCCCTTTAAAAATGTGCAGTTCATCATGTTAGCAAAACCAGTTGAAATGAATGGAGCCAGTTGAATTCACATGATTATTTGTGTGATTTTGCATCTTTGGTGAGCTGTGAAATTTCCCCCTAATAATGACAGTCCACGCTACCTTCCATGCTAAATTACTTACATTTTAAACAACAGGGAGTTTCTTTCTTTTTCATTTAGGAGACTATTGATTGCTCTAATTTGTTTGACGTGTTGTGACCGTGGTGCGTCTGCTCCTTTCTCAGGGATCCGGCTCAGGAGGGCGGCTCCGACACAGACTCTCTCAACTCTTCCATGGGCCGCAAGCAGCTGCACAACCCCTGCACACCGGGCTCGGACACCCCGTACCGCAAGATCTCCCGCGAGGAGCTGATGCTGTTCAGTCCGGAGCTTCCCACGTCCACCCCCGCCACCTCCACCTCCACCACCCACACCAGCAGCAGCAGCAGCAGCAGTCTCAGGGACTCCACACCTCCTCCTCTGCCTCCCACTCCGGCCACCACCCCCTCTGGCCCGCCCTCCACCTCGCCATCCCCGGCATTGGAGCACCACCCATTTGCACACAGAGGCTCGCCTGACCTCACTCGCATCATACCCGAGTCCCAAAGCGTAACCTTCTCACAGGGGAGCGCCACGTCTCCGACGGGCAAGGGCGTGTACAACGGCATCCTGGAGAAGTCCTACAGCTTCGGCCAGCTGCCCGCGAGCATGTTGCCCAACGTGGGGCGTTACCCATCTCTTACCTCCCTGGACTCGGAGGGCCGGAGCGTGGGCAGGGAACACAAGCTCCAGAGCACCTCCTCCCAGGACTCCAGCGACAATGGAGAGAAAATCAAGCGCTCCTCCTCTAAAATCAAAAGCTTATTTAAGAAGAAAAAAATAAAACTTGCAGAGTGAGATAGTGTATGAGAGCGATAAATAAAATATAAAGAGTGGTTTTATCCCTAATACTAAAAAAAAATGGACATCACCGTAAGCTAAAACATTTCATTTCCTCTCAAATTTTCTTCTTTTTGTCGTCAGATGGAATGTAGCTCAGTCTGGGTGCCTTTAAATGCCTCAGGCTGGTAGCCTTATTTTTCAATAATGCCTTTTTATTTAGTTCACTCATAGCCTCACGGGGAAACCTGCAACGGTCTAGGAAAAGTCAATGAAAGGTCAGAGGTCGTGATAGTTGTCATCCAGACAGCAAAACACATGACCTGTTCACTGTCTTCTAATCATTTTGGTTTGAACCAAAAAGTCACTATGTGTAAGGGTCTAAAGGTGCAGTCCATAAATGTTTGTTTGTTTGTTGCTCCTACTGAAACTAATAAGTCACGTTTTCAGCAGTGACAGCGTCACATGCATATCAAGAAAAACAGGTCATAAGATTTCTTTAAAAAACAAAAAAAAACAATTTTAACAGTGTCCTCGTTCAAATTATGGATTGCATCTTATGAAGTTAGAGTCCTAAACTCACATACTTGATTAATTTCCTTTTGAAAAAAAAAAAAAAAATCCTGTTAAAAGTTTGTTGCACTACTGCTTTCCTGACATTTTGGGAAAGAGCCGCTGCTTGCGGAGTACATATTGAATAAAGATATATAGAGATGAGAGAAATACATGGGCAGCGGCAGTGGAGATGCAGCACATAATGCCAGAGCCAAAATTATCTGATGTGTCCTCAATGCCACTACTTATGCAGGTCTCAATATATATAAATATATATATATATATACTTTGTTTTCACATGATTATGTTCTTATAGATGTTTTTAAATAGATTTATATTGGTGGGGGTTCCTACTGTATGAACTGATCTTTACTGAAGAAGAATATGCAGATTTAACCCGCACCATCATTTTCCCGATAACTTTGCTGTCCCTTATTACTTGATTAACTGTGTCCTGTAGCCATATCAACATACCATTTCCATTCTTTGTCTTAAATACCTTGTCCCCTTGTAAAATTTGGTGTCACTACCAGATTTTGGTCAAATAATTCTTTTTGTGGTTTCAGTGCCATATTCATTAAGGATACAGGAGTGGAGGGAACAGTCTCTACTGTACTGTGACGATGTGGCCATCTTTGTTTCCAGAGAAACAGGATTATCTGCTCAATAAAGGAACTATTTGATCCAGATCTGATGGATGCCCCAACGCCTGCCTCTCCCACCCCCTTACCACACACTAAGCTCGAAGCCGACCCATGCAATACGGCCCCGTTCCTGTTCCTCACCTCTGGGCCCGCGCCGAGCGCACTGATGTCAAGAGCTCCTGCTTCACACTGTGATTTCCGCCTTCTTCCCTTCATCTTGGACCTGGCTGTCACTGCTGCAGTTTAACACGACGGGGGGTCGTGAGATGGAGGTGACACTATAAAATGTCAGAGGGGGTGACGATGCCGTGTACGAGGCGTGACTGGGCAACGGGACGACACGAGGATCCAGTGGCCTCTGTTTTTAGAAAATATATTTAGGAGGTTGTGGCAAAACAGCACACAATGAAGGAAATACAAGACAGAACTGCAAGACGAGGATATACAGTATGAATGTTTACGAGACATTAGGGGTTTTTTGAACATTTTGTGTGTGAATATTTGTATACTGTAGAAGAATTAATAAAAAAAATGGAGGCTGGAAATGTTTCAGAGTCATGTTTGCCAGTTGGTTCAGTACTGTTTTATATATATTAAGTTCATTATTTATTATCTAACTGCCCTTTTTAATAGTCACTCAGCAAACGCTTATTTTCAGTATCTCTAAACTTGACTTGTTTCCTGCAGAAAACCGTCCTGACCTTCCATTTGAAGCCCACATCATCCTCACAGCAGAGCACAGAAGTGTGGGGAAAAATATCATTCTGACACTCCATTTGTCTTGAGAGTGGGGGAAACCGTGATACACAGAAGAAAAGCATGCATGATTGCTTTATCAATATAAAGTGAACGTGATGAAACTTGAGTTGATGGTTCATCAATTCGGCATACTAGGAGGGGAGCTGGGACGTCTGCCAGTGATGAATGTGTTGTTTGGGCTCTACTGTACACAGCAACAAATCCCAGCCTTTCACACCGGCCCACCTTATCGGCCCCCACCTCGCTGGTTCAGTTCCTGCGGTGGCCACATGGTGCCAGCAACACATCAGGGGAAAGCAAATATATCAGCCACTCCCTGATGGGGAAACCTACAGAGTGAGTGAATGTTTGGTGAAGACTGTGGCAGACCAGAATCAAACGTTATTTTTCCTGTTTACATTTATGGTTAGTGCTTTCATGGACATGTAATTAAACAAAATATCATCTTGTTTCCCCACTCCCTCTGTGAAAAAGTCGATTGTCTTTAAGCTTATACACTTAAATAATACAAAATCAGATATATTTATATATTCCAGTTTGTCCTTGTCGTCTCATTTCAGATCGTTTTGTGAATGGGTATGTTCCCACACCAGATGGCCAGTTCAGCTTTGGCTTCACTTCTACACCTTGAGGAGACGCTGATGTTTTGCAAAGGGAAACATGCCATCCTGATCACCCTCCAGTTGCTCCTGATGTAGTTTGCCTGCTTGTTTCAGGCAACATCTCTGAGTCCAGCCACACCACTGCACTGGCCGCAAAATATTTTTCATATGTTTTCTAATGTGTGCTGCACTCCCACATTCGGTTAGTGCAAAAACTTGTTGTCACAATACTGAAATTTCTAACTTTGATACAATACCTTGAAAAATATTGATGTTCAATACCATTTCTGATATCATGGAGAAAAAGTGACAACACTGGGGCATAACATTTTTTATTTTCATTAAAAGAAATAATAGTGTGGCGACTCGCTGTCGGAGAGTACACAGAGTAGAAAGCACAGCTGGTAACTGTATTGATACTGCGGAAAATGAGTATTGAAACCTTTTCAAATATTCATCATTGTATGAATTGATACGTCAATATTTTTCACAGCTAGAAGGTAAGGAAATTGCAAAAACTTGCGAGACTGGCTGCCTGACAGGCTATGTTAACCATAAAACTTTTTGATGTCAGTGGAGTGCTGCAGGAATGAGTCCCAGATTTTACCGTAGATACGACGCACTGATGACGTGAGACCCAGCCTCCTATCTTCTCAAACTTCTCAGTTGGCAGAGACATTGATGAAGTGCAGAGCATGGCTGTCATTCCTAAATGACATGATAGGAAATGGTAAGTGGATATGATAAAGACTACCAGCATCATTTCGCTCTGCTGTGTGGGAGCGTTACAGATTTAGTGTTACATATGACAGTGATGCGACAAAAAGTGATGGATAAAATGTCAACTGTGTGTAAGCACTGTGAACATGTGTGGCTTATGCTAGCGGCAATACTTCCACTATGATGATCCCAGCAGCATGTAAACAGCCTCTACATGCAGACCCAGACAGAGCAAAAAACACAACTAAAGCAGTCCTGGAGAACGCTGGATTTCAGCATATGATTAGTGTACTTGAGCCACGCTGCAATATGCCGTCTCTCAGACATATAAGCTACACAGTAATTCCCAAACTGTATGAACAGACATGACGAGGAATTGTGAAAGAGCTGTCTTACACAGACCATGTAGCTCTGACTACAGACGGATGGACATCCAGGGCTGAATGTGGACAAACTCATCTTGTTGCAGAGCATGAAAACAGACTGAACAGAGCAGTGTGTTGTTCAGAAACAGTGTGTGTTTGGTTTATGCTGCACTTTATGTTGATGGCCTCTGTGTGTTTTTTTTTTTTTTTATAATTTTTTTAAATATAAGGGAAAAGAGAGACATATGTCTCTGTTGAAATTTTTTTATTTATTTATTAATTATTTTTAAATAACACAGTGGCACTTGTTTTCCTTTTTGTTAGCCTAGTCTACTGTTGTTCAGGCAAACAGCTTACTTATTTTGGCACATAAATGATTGCTGTATCATAAATATCGTTTACCGATGTACCGAACCGAACTGTGAATTTTATGAACCGTCCCACCCCTAGTAAATACCTCACTCATGAATTTTGAAGCATTGTCTTTAAAAAGGCAGTCACTAAAGAAGTGGCTAATAAGACTACTAAACATCATCACAGAACATACTCGCACCGTGCAACTGTGGTTGTAACGTTAACACCACAATTTCCCAACTTGGGATCAATAAAGTATCTATCTATCTATCTATCTATCTAACTTTTTCCTTCTGGGGACTGCATTCACACTTCAGAAATCATAAAAGTGGTTAATTTGTGAATATTATTTAAGTAACGTGAAAACGTTAAAGTATCATAAACGTGTATTTGCCAAAGAGCTTATTTTCTACAATAATTCAAAACCCAATGGAAAAATCCCATTGGCTGTTTGTCGGCGGAAGCAGTGCGATGCTGACTTCCTGGTTGGGCTACAAAAATACGTCATCAGCCTTAAACATCTCGCGAGAGTTGCGGGTAACCTCGTTCTCCACGCCTCAACGTTTGCCGGAAGTTTATCTTGCGCATGCGCATGTGACAATCAATGTCGGGTGAAGCGAGATTGTAAAACGTGGGATATTTAAAGTATTACTTTATCGCTCAGTACATCTACCAGAACACAGAAGCTCCTTGTTGTCTATCGGTCCGAAGAATACAGGTTTTTATGTTTTTCCTGAGTTTGTTTTATCAGTTTCAACCGTCTGTTTGTTTGACACGCTGCCAGAGCCAACAGGTGAATGTAATCAACGACATATCCGGTGAAAACTTAAAACCGACAGAAGATACCGGAGCTGACAACGCTTTCCACGCGGGTTAATGTGATTTTAGAGGTTTTCCGAGAAGAAAGACGAGGACGCTGAGGAAAAGCACATGACGCCGCTAAGGACGTGCCTGACAAAATGGAGGCGCCGGCTAAAAGCTTCCCATCAGCTCCAGGTGAGTACTGCTGGGACTGATGAAGCTCAGATGTTTTCATGTAGACAGTCATAGTTACGTTGATCACTGCTATTAAAAGTTCACTCTGTACATTTTGTTACCAATTCTGCACATTTAAGAAGGAGGTGACGATGGTCAGCAGCACGTTTGGCTAAAAATATGTTTGATATTTCCCAAAATAAAGTGATTTGTAGAATAAAGTCAGAAATTTACATGAAAATGAGAATGAAGTTATATACAAGTATTGATTTTACGTGTTATTTTAGAAGGGAAATAGAGCTGTGTGAAAGTGAGGAACGGGGAGGCATCGTGGGAAGTTACACTTTAGGTTTCACAAATAAGCAAATACTTCATCTTTTGGCACATCAGCACCACATTATGACAAGTTTCAGGACCTTGAAAAGATTGTTCAAGAAACTACGTTTAATCTGAAGAAATAGGAAACTGCCTCTTTTATGGAGGGCGAGATTACTTTTTTCTGGTAAAGTTGTGACTTTATTCTTGTAATATTAGGTATTTTCTTGCAAAGCTATGCCATTATTTTTGTAATGTTACCACTTTTTTCTCTTAAAGTTATGGTATTCTCATAATATTATGACTTTTTTCTTTTAAAGTTATGACATTATTCTCCTAATAATACCACTTTTTTTTTCTTGTAAAGTTATCGCTTTATTCTTGTAAAATTTTGACTTTTTTTCTCTTTAAGTTATGACATTATTCTTGTAATATTACCACTTTTTTCTCTTAAAGTTATGACATTATTCTTGTAATATTACCACTTTTTTCTTGTTAAGTTATGACTTTATTGTTGTAATATTTCAACTTTTTTTCCTCTAAAAGTTATGACTTTATTCTTGTAATATTACCACTTCTTTCTTGTAAAGTTATGACATTATTCTTG
>CAMQGK010000008.1:3782500-3795000 GCA_947000775.1 Pterois miles
ACTAAACTATCCCTTTTTAATTTTTTCAACATACTATGACTATTTTTTCGACATACTGTACTATGACATTTTTGACATATGCTATAATTTTTTCACATATTATGCTATGATTTTTTGACATATACTATGCCTTTTTAATTTTTTTTTAACATACTATATTATGCCTTTTTTTCAACATACTATACTGACTTTTTATTCAACATACTCTTCTTCTCCTTTTGGTTTTTCCCTTCAGGGGTCGCCACAGCGAATCAGCTGCCTCCATCTCATCCTGTCTCCTGTATCCTCTTCTCTCACACCAACTACCTTCATGTCCTCTTTCACTACATCCATAAACCTCCTCTTTGGTCTTCCTCTCGGCCTCCTGCCTGGCAGTTCAAAACTCAGCATCCTTCTACCAATATATTCACTCTCTCTCCTCTGGATATGTCCAAACCATCTCAGTCTGGCCTCTCTGACTTTATCTCCAACACCTCTACCATGTGCTGTCCCTCTGATGGACTCATTCCTGATCCGATCCATCCTGGTCCCTCCCAAAGAGAAGCTCAGCATCTTCATCTCTGCTACCTCCAGCTCTGCCTCCTGTCTTTTCCTCAGTGATGCTGTCTCTAAACCAAACAGCATCGCTGGTCTCACCACAGTTTTCTACACCTTTCCTTTCATTTTAGCTGAAACTCTTCTATCACACATCACACCTGACACTTTTCTCCACCCGTTCCAGCCTGCCTGTACAAGCTTCTTCACCTCTTTTCCACACTCTCCATTGCTCTGGACTGTTGACCCTAAGTACTGAAAATCCTCCACCTTCTTTATCTCTCCACCCTGTAACCTCACTCTTCCACTTGGGTCCCTCTCATTCACACACGTACTCCGTCTTGCTGCGGCTAACCTTCATTCCCCTCCTTTCCAGGGCAAACCTCCACCTTTCTAGCTTCTCCTCCACCTGCTCCCTGCTCTCACTGCAGATCATAATGTCTTCTGCAAACATCATAGTCCATGGAGATTCCTGTCTAACCTCGTCTGTCAGCCTGGGCATCACCATAGCGACCAGGACGGGGCTCAGAGCTGATCCCTGATGCAGTCCCACCTCCACCTTGAACTCCTCTGTCACACCTACATCACACCTCACCACTGTCTTACAGTCCTCATACATGTCCTGCACCACTCTAACATCCTTCTCTGCCGCTCCAGACTTCCTCATACAACACCACAGTTCCTCTCTGGGCACCCTATCATAATGTAGCTCCCTCTGACCTTCTCTGTACTTCTCTATCAACATCCTAAAAGCAAATACTACATCTGTAGTACTCTTTTTTGGCATGAAACCACACTGCTGCTCACAAATGCTCACTTCTGTCCTTCTGTCTAGCTTCAACTACTCTTTCCCCTAACTTCATTGTATGGCTCATCAGCTTTATTCCTCTGTAGTTACTACAACTCTGCACATCTCCCTTGTTCTTAAAAATGGGCACCAGCACACTTCTCCTCCATTCCTCAGGCATCTTCTCACTATCTAAGATCCTGTTGAACAACCCAGTCAGAAACTCTACTGCCACCTCTCCTAGACACTACCACACCTCCACAGGTATATCATCAGGACCGAGTGCCTTTCCACTCTTCATCATCTTCAATGCCTTCCTCACTTCATCCTCACTAATCTTTGCTACTTCCTGGTCCACAACAGTCCCCACTTCTACTCTTTGTTCTCTATCATTTTCCTCATTCATCAGCTCTTCAAAGTACTCTTTCCCTCTTCCCATCACACTACTGGCACCTGTCAATACACCTCCATCCCTATCCTTAATCACCCTAACCTGCTGCACGTCCTTCCCATCTCCGTCTCTCTGTCTTGCCAACCTTTATAGATCAGTCTCTCCCTCCTTACCGTCCAACCTAGCATACAAGTCGTCGTAAGCCCCTTGTTTGGCCTTTGCTACCTCTACTTTCACCTTACGCTGCATCTCCCTGTACTCTTGTCTCCTCTCTTCAGTCCTCTCAGTGTCCCACTTCTTCTTAGCTCACCTCTTTCTCTGTATACACTCCTGCACATCCTCCTTCCACCACCAAGTCTCCGTATCTACTTTCCTTCCAGTTGACACACCAAGTCCTCTCCTACCTGTCTCCCTGATCACATTAGCTGTAGTTGTCCAGTCATCTGGAAACACCTCCTGACCACCCAGAGCCTGTCTCAACTCTTTCCTAAAAGTCATGCAACACTTGTCCTTCTTCAGTTTCCACCAATTCGTCCTCTACTCTGCCTTTGCCCTCTTCATCTTCCTCACCACCAGAGTCATCCTACACACCACCATCCTATGCTGTCTGGCTCTCTCGCCTGCCACTACTTTGCAGTCACTGATCTCCTTCAGATTATACTGTCTACACAAGATGTGGTCTACCTGTGTGCTCCTACCTCCACTCTTATAGGTCACCCTATGTTCCTGCCTCTTCTGGAAGAAAGTATTCACTATAGCCATTTCCATCCTTTTTGCAAAGTCATTCAACATACTATATTATGATTTTTTTATTTTTCCAACCTACTATACGTTTTTCATTTGACATGAATATGAATATGAATTTTTTATTTTTCTATTATTTTGACATGCTATACTATGCCTTTTTTATTTTTTCATCATACTGTACTATGACTTTTATTTTGACATATAGTATGACTTTTTATTATTTCGACATTCTATGACTTTTCAACATACTAGAGAATGACTTTTTTTAATTTTTTTGACATACTATAGCATGACAATTTTTGATGTACTATTGCATACTATACTATGACTTTTTTTCAACATACTAAAGCATGATATTTTTGGACATCCTATAGTATGACAATTTTCGACATACTATACTAAGACTTCTTTTGACCTACTATACTATGATTATTTTCGACATACTATCTGACTTTTTTCGATCTTCTATACCACGACAATTTTCGACATACTATAGCATGACTTTTTTTCGACATACTATGACTTTTTTTGACATAGTATACTATGACTTTTTTTTTTTTACATAGTATACGATGACTTTTTTTGACATAGTATATTATGACTCTTTTTTTTCGACATACTATAGCATGAGTTTTTTTCGACATAATATAGTTTGACTTTTTTTCGACATACTATAGTAAGATTTTTTTTCCGATGTACTATACTATGATTTTTTTGCGACATACTATACTGTGACTTTTTTCGAAATTATACTTTTTTTTCACCTGTCAGCACTAACTCCCATCGTTGAATACCACAGAGGGAGGTCACAACTTTTTATGGGATCTGTGCTTATTTTAGTATTGCACAAAAGTATGTTAATATTTAAGTGCATGTGTGACCATCACCGGCCCTCCTGGGAAGTAATCTTTATTGGTTTTCCCTATCACGAGCCAGAGAGGGAAGTATTACACTTAAGTGAAATGAGGGGAAAATGTGGGATAGATTGGGGGAGATGAGATGGGTAGGGAAGGGTACATGCTATGAATGTAAGGTGCTGATTTATACCCACCAACCAGTAACCCATGAGAATAACAGAAGGGAGAAAGTTAAACCGTCGGAGACCACGAGTGATAGAGTGCATGAAATGCGTGAGCCCAGTGTAAAGTTCGAAGAAGTATGACTTTTTATTATTTCGACATCCTATACTATGCCTGTTTTCAACATACTATACTATGACTTTTTTCGACATACTATATGACATGACAATTTAGAATAGAATAGTTTTTATTGATCCCCCAATGGGGGAAATGTACATGTCACAGCAGCATTGAGGGACAGGGCTAAAAATCAAGATAAAATTAAGTAATGTGCAGAAAGAAATTACAATATTAAAAATACTGTTAGTAATCAAGTAAAAATAATAATAATAATAATAACTATTTACACTATATACACATTTACAACCAATAAACAGTAATAACCAAAAATAATAATAATAAACATTTATTATGGTATTTACATCCTCTTAGATTTATGGTGTCTTATTGCACTTTTTATTGCACTGTGTCATGGGTGGCTACAGACGTCAAGCAGTGATGCTGATGTTATAAAGTCTGACTGCTGATGGTAAGAATGACCTGCGGTAGGGTGGGTGTCTCAGTCTGCTGCTGCTGAAGCTGCTTAAAGCCCCCACAGTCTCATGTAGGGGGTGAGAGGGGTTGTTCACGATGGATCTGAGCTTCACCATCATCCTTCTCTCACCCACCTCCTGGATGGAGTCCAGGGAGCAGTCCAGGACAGAGCCGGCCCTCCTGACCAGCCTGTTAAGTCTCTTCCTGTCCCTCTCTGAGCTCCCTCCTCTCCAGCAAACCACAGCAAAGAAGAGTGCAGAGGCCACCGCAGTGTCATCGAAGGTCCGAAGCAGAGTTTGGCCCCCTCAGACACACACCCGGCGATGGCTGTATCATCGGTGAACTTCTGGAGGTGATTGCTCCCAGAGTTGTGCTGTAAGTCTGAAGTGTACAGGGTGAAGAGAAAGGGGGGAGCACTGTCCCCTGAGGGGCCCCTGTACTGCAGAGCACCATGTCAGACACACAGTCCTGGAGCCTCACGTACTGTGGTCTGTTGGTGAGGTAGTCCATGGTCCAAGCAGCCAGGTGACAGTCTACTCCCGCTCTTTCAATCCTCCCCCTGAGCAGTGAGGGTTGTATTGTGTTGAAAGCACTGGAGAAGTCAAAAAACATGACCCTATAGCATATATATCGACATACTATAGCATTACAATTTTTGACATACTATAGCTTGACTTTTCGACTAACTATAGCATAACTTTTGGCATGGTATGGCATGACAATTTTCAACATGGTATACTCTGACTTTTTTTTTTTACATACTATACTATGACTTTTTTTCGACATACAATGCTATTTATTTCGAAATACTATAGCATGACAATTTTCGACATACTATGCTATGATTTTTTTCCACATACTATAGCATGACTTTTTTTTTTCAGCATAGTATACTGTGACTTTTTTCGACATAGTATACTGTGACTTTTTCGACATACTATAGCATGACTTTTTTTCGGCATAGTATACTGTGACTTTTTTTTTTCGACAGTATACGATGACTTTTTTTGACATAGTATACTGTGACTTTTTTCGACATACTATACTATGACTTTTTTTCGACATACACTCCTGATCAAAATCTTAAGACCAGTTAAAAAATTGCAAGAATTTGCATTTTGCACTGTTGTATCTTAAGAAGGTTCTAAGTAGAGTTTCAAAATGCAAAAAGAAGAAATGAGAGCAAGAGACCAAATGTTTTGAGCAGGCAATTTATTGAAAAGAACAATTTAACTGAAATAGGCTGTTCATCAGCTGATCAAAAGTTTAAGACCACATCCTTTAAAAGCCCAAATCTGTGCAAAAATTTGGATTCCATGTCATTTTCTGTCAAGTAATCACACTGTCAAGACCTCTTGATGGGAAAAGCAAAAAACTCACTGCCTTCGAACGTGGCAGGATTGTTGAGCTGCATAGACAAGGCCTCTCACAGCGTGCCATCGCTGCTGAGGTTGGACGCAGTAAGACAGTCATTTTGCATTTCTTAAAAGATCCTGAGGTTTATGGAACAAAAAAATCAAGTGGTAGACCCAAAAAAATCTCACCGGCACTGAGCCGGAGGATCCGAACGGCTGTCCGTCAAGACACGGGACGATCCTCATCCCAAATTAAGGCCATTACTGGTGCTGACTGCAGCCCAATAACCATCAGACGGCATCTGCAAAGGAACGGCTTCAAAAACAAAAAACCTCTTCAAAGGCCACGTCTCCTTCAACGCCACAAAATTGCCCGTTTGGCCTTTGCAAGGGAGCACCAAACATGGGACGTTCAAAGTTGGAAGAAAGTTTTATTCTCTGATGAGAAAAAATGTAACCTTGATGGTCCTGATGGCTTCCAACGCTACTGGCATGACAAGGAGATGCCACCTGAGATTTTTTTCAACACGGCACAGCGGAGGGGGCGCCATCATGATCTGGGGTGCTTTTTCCTTCAATGGAACAATGGAGCTCCAGGTTGTGCAGGGCGTCAAACAGCAGCTGGCTACGTGGAGATGTTGCAGCGGGCATCCCTCATGACTGAGGGCCCTCGTCTGTGTGGTGATGACTGGGTTTTTCAGCAGGACAATGCTGCAATTCACAATGCCTGTCTGACAAAGGATTTTTTTCAGGAGAATAACATCACTCTTTTGGATCATCCTGCATGTTCCCCTGATCTAAATCCAATTGAGAACATTTGGGGATGGATGGCAAGGGAAGTTTACAAAAATGGACATCAGTTCCAGACAGTGGATGCCCTTCGTGAAGCCATCTTCACCACTTGGAGCAACATTCCTACAAGCCTTTTGGAAACACTCGCATCAAGCATGCCAACACGAATTTTTGAAGTGATCAACAATAATGGTGGAGCTACTCATTACTGAGTCTGTTTTTGAGACTTTAATTTCTGTTTTAGGGGTTTTTTTTGAGCTATGGTCTTAAACTTTTGATCAGCTGATGAACAGCCTATTTCAGTTAAATTGTTCTTTTCAATAAATTGCCTGCTCAAAACATTTAGTCTCTTGCTCTCATTTCTACTTTTTGCATTTTGAAACTCTACTTAGAACCTTCTTAAGATACAACAATGCAAAACGTAAATTCTTGCAATTTTTTAACTGGTCTTAAGATTTTGATCAGGAGTGTAGTATACTGTGACTTTTTTAACATACTATACTATGACTTCTTTCGACATACTATAGCATGACTTTTTTTTTCGACATAGTATATTGTGATTTTTTTTCAACATGCTATATCATGACTTTTTTTCCACATACTATGCTATGAATTTTTTCAACATACTATAGCATAACAGTTTTCGACATACTATAGCATGACTTTTTTTCGACATAGGATACTATGACTTTTTTTTTTTTAACAAACTTCACTATGACTTTTTTCAACATACTATAACATGCCTATTTTCGTCATATCATAGCATGACTTTTTTTTTTTTTTTTTTTTTACAAAAAAAACCCCATAGTATGGTATGTCGAAATTTTTCGATGAAAACGTCAAATTTTTTGGATGTTGAAAAAAATCATGAAAACGGTCGTATTATAGCATGTAGAATGATTCTATGGTGAAAAAAAATCCATTTCGTGAAATGTTGGAAAACTTTACAAAAAAAAAAACATCACAGTATAGTATGTCGAAACTTTTCGATGAAAACGGCAACATATTATTTTTCAACATTCGATAAAATGACTTTTTTCATCATAGAATCATTTTACATGCTAAAATATGACTGTTTTCATGATTTTTATCAACATACAAAAATTTGACTTTTTTACCGTAAAATTTTCGACATGCTATCCTATGACTATTTTCGACATACTATAGCATGACCATTTGTGACATACTATACTATGACTATTTTTGACATACCATAGTTTGGGCTTTTTCGAAAAACTATACTATGACGAGCGAGATAGCTTGGAAGGCAACTCGGGAGACAGCTATGCAGGTAGTGAGATAGCTTGGAAGGCAACTCGGGAGACAGCTATGCAGGTAGTGAGATAGCTTGGAAGGCAACTCGGGAGACAGCTATGCAGGTAGTGAGATAGCTTGGAAGGCAACTCGGGAGACAGCTATGCAGGTAGTGAGATAGCTTGGAAGGCAACTCGGGAGACAGCTATGCAGGTAGTGAGATAGCTTGGAAGGCAACTCGGGAGACAGCTATGCAGGTAGCAACATACAGGAGCATGCCTTTTGTATTATCTCAACATACTATACCATGACGTTTTTCTGCAACCTACTGTACTATATTTTGTCTATAGCTTATACATCCAAATATACATGTACATGCACACATCTAACAAATATTTACATGTAGCCTATTATGGCTATTTGTTAACAATAGTGTGGTTTGTCCGATTTCCACATTTGCTAATTTGAAAACAGTGTTGTGGTGTATAGCTGTAGCTGCCTACCAAATAGTTTTAAGCTTACCTTATTGAAACATTGCATGCAGTCCACCTTCTCCTCCTTCCTGCCCAGCATGCTTACATAGTGAGGGAGGTGCTGTGGTTGTCATTTCTGTAATTGAAGTCTAAAGGTTTAAGTGCTGAAGACACATAGATTAAATCATTATTTTTATCATCAATACAGTGGGTTAGTCTGATCTACTTGGTGTATTTTGCATTTACACACCATTTCTCAATGCACAGAATGGACAGCCAGCAGATGAAGGAAATAATCAGTGAACTTTAACTGTCTTGGCAATATGTCTTATTTTACTTACTTTTTTCTTTTTAATAAGCTATTAATTCATGTATTAACACTAACACTATTGTTTCTCTTCAAGGTGTGGCCATAAAACCAAAGCACATTCTGGTATGTTCACAACTCCATCAGCAAAGGATCTGAAAAGTGAGTAGGCAACAATCAACACAAATTACATAAAGGCGATGATATGTCAGGCATAATGTTACTAAGTTGGCCATATTATTATTATTGCCATGCTGATTATGCTGTATTTGTGATCTGAGGCCTGTACTACGAAGCAAGTTTAACATACACAGGGAATCTTTTCGTTGTCCTGCTTAGGTAACACTAACAATCACTAAGCGTTGCTATGACAGTGGTTATTGCAATTATTCAATTTGGCTATGAGCACGTTCACATGAAAGGGGCATTGTTTGCAGTACATGACCAATTGCAAAAAATAAGCCCACTGTCAGCAGTGTGGACCATTTTACAAACCAACAGTAAATTGTAATATTAGACAAATATGATGAAGTTAAATACAAAATACAGACTAAAGGTAACAAAGCTGAAGCTGCCAAATGTAGGAAAGACAGGTAGCAAAAGAAAACAATTGCTTGTGTGAATGTGTACATTAAGACTTGTTGATTCAGCAGAATACTCAAAAGTCAGTCATTTAGGGTAATGATGTGGTGTGTATGAATACTTCAGCCTTTTTTCCTGTGTCCCTCAGTCTGATGGACTGTATGAAATGGACTTGAGGATGAGTTAAACAAATGTTAAAACATAAAGTGGTCAGCACCTACAGCATAGAGCCAGCTGTCCTTCCTGCATTTGTGAGTTTGAACTGTGTTGCTATTAGCCTGGTTTATTACTTTAACTTCTTCATATTTGTGTTATATTATCATACAATCTGTGCACCAAGCCTTGATTGGTCAGTAGGCAATACTTACTTACTTAATACTTGATCTCTTTTATGGAACATAACCTGGTCTGGAGCAGCTATGTAGGATGGGTTAACTCTGATGTTACTTGCTGCGTAGTATGCGCCAACACACTCTGTCCAGGCCTTGCACCTGGAATCTTCCACCCAATGGATGGATGTGTTACTGTTACACCACAAGAGTCAGCTTTAGTTTTTAGAACACAAATACAGCAACACTTAATTATACAAATGTACAGATGCACTAGGCTGTGGCCTTCATTAGCATTTTGCTTTGTTTGTTTTGTTTGTTTGTTGTGTTTGTTGTTTGTTCGTAGTTGATTTAGTAGTTTGTTTGTTCGGTAGTTGGTTTCGTAGTAGATTTCGTAGTTTGTTCGTAGTTGGTTTCGTAGTTTGTTCGTAGTTGATTTCGTAGTTTGTTTCAAAGTTGACTTCGTAGTTTGTTTGTAGTTGATTTCGTAGTTTGTTTCAAAGTTCGTAGTTTGTTCGTAGTTGATTTCGTAGTTTGTTTCAAAGTTGACTTCGTAGTTTGTTCGTAGTTGATTTCGAAGTTTGTTTCGTAGTTTGTTCCGTAGTTGATTTCGTAGTTTGTTTCAAAGTTGACTTCGTAGTTTGTTCGTAGTTGATTTCGTAGTTGATTTCGTAGTTGATTTCGTAGTTGATTTCGTAGTTTGTTCGTAGTTGATTTCGTAGTTTGTTCGTAGTTGATTTCGTAGTTTTTTTCGAAGTTTGTTTCGTAGTTTGTTCCGTAGTTTGTTCGTAGTTGATTTCGTAGTTTGTTCGTAGTTGATTTCGTAGTTTGTTCGTAGTTGATTTCGTAGTTTGTTTCAAAGTTGACTTCGTAGTTTGTTCGTAGTTGATTTCGTAGTTTGTTTCGAAGTTGACTTCGTAGTTTGTTCGTAGTTGATTTCGTAGTTTTTTTCGAAGTTTGTTCCGTAGTTTGTTCGTAGTTGATTTCGTAGTTTTTTTCGAAGTTTGTTTCGTAGTTTGTTCCGTAGTTTGTTCGTAGTTGACTTCGTAGTTTGTTCGTAGTTGATTTCGTAGTTTGTTCGTAGTTGATTTCGTAGTTTGTTTCAAAGTTGACTTCGTAGTTTGTTCGTAGTTGATTTCGTAGTTTGTTTCGAAGTTGACTTCGTAGTTTGTTCGTAGTTGATTTCGTAGTTTTTTTCGAAGTTTGTTTCGTAGTTTGTTCGTAGTTGATTTCGTAGTTTGTTTCAAAGTTGACTTCGTAGTTTGTTCGTAGTTTGTTTCGTAGTTGATTTCGTAGTTTTTTTCGGCGTTTGTTCCGTAGTTGATTGCAGCCAGGCACAATCTGCCTGCCCGCACACCTGCAGCCGAGTCTACGCACGATCTGCCTGCCCGCACACCTGCAGCCGAGTCTACGCACGATCTGCCTGCCCGCACACCTGCAGCCGAGTCTACGCACAATCTGCCTGCCCTATTTCCATACATACTTACCCCCAAATCACAGCTGGTTGCAGTGGGCCGCTACATGGAAACTACGCCCAGCTGTAAAGGAAGGGGCACACTAGATTAATGACACAAGACAGGACTATCACTGTGAACAGCAACAAATAATTATTTTATACTGTTACTGTTATACTGTATACTATTTTTCTTCTCTTGTATTGCATGTGTTGCGCTCATCACTTTTTAACCTTTTGTAAAGCACTTTGTAGTCTGGATTTTGAAAGGTCCTGTATAAATGAAATTCTACTTACTTTAGAGCTGCAACGATTATTCTATTAGTAACTATTAGAATAATCACTGAATGTTTTAAAATCAATTACTTGGTTTAAGTAATTTTGTAAGAAAAAAATAAATTTCTTCCAATATGACCTTCTTATGTGTGAATATTTTGTTGCTTTGGGAAACATCAATGTTTTTTTTGACATTTTCTGATATTGTGGAGACCAAATAACTAATCAAAAAACTAATCAATAATGAAACTAATTATTTTTTGCAGCCCTTAATTATTTCAAACTCATAATGGGGGTTTACTGCCACAAACCTCAGGCAGTATGCAATATAAGAATGCTCACCTGTCCTGTCCCATGGAGGTTGTTCAGTCAGCGGGCCTGATACTGCTGTTAAAGCTGCCATCGCCAGAGGCAGGTACCTGTGTTGAAATATATTTGAGCAGACTAATTAGTCCAACAGAAAAAAAAATGCAACACGTTTGATGGAAGACTGCATTAAATTAAATTTAATGGAATTAAATAGTTTGATTGTATTTTTTGTTAACTAAATTTTATTTGAAAAATGTAATTTGTGAGGAAATATATAAATTTAATTGAGTTAATTTATTTGTATATGAGCACTACTAGTAACTACAGATGGGAAATGTAGACGTGGAGTCATCTGTCTTGGGATAGTATAGTATATACAGTATACATCTGTAGTCAGACAGTACTCTTGTCATAGTAGATTCTGTCAAAAACAAAAAAGGTCCTAGTATAGTATGTCGAAAGAATTAAAAAAAAAAGTTTAACAGAATGATATGTCAAAAGAATAAAAAAGTCATAGTATAATTTGTTGAAATAAAAGGTAAGTATAGTATCACAAATTAAGTCATGGTATAGACTATATGTCGAGAAAAAAGTTATAGTATATGTCTAATAAAACTCATAGTATGTCGAAAATATAAAAAAGTTATAGTACAGTATATCAAATAAAAGTCATAGTAGTGTGTCAAATAAAAAAAAGTCGTAGTATGTCCAAAAAGTTTAAAGTCACGGTATAGTATGTTATAAAACTAACAAAGGTCACAGTAGATTATGTCGAAAAAAGGGACAGTATAGTAAATATTCTAAAAACAAAATTACAACAAATTATTCATTATAATTATTAAACAAATATTAGACAAAGATAACCCCAGTAAATAGAAAATGCAGTTTTGAAATGATCTCATTTATTAAGGGTAAAAAGCTATTCAAACCTACCTCGCCCTATGTGAAAAAGTTATTGCCCTCCCTTAATAAATCTTTAATTAATTGTGATTAACCATTTTTTTGGAAAGCTGAGTTCAGTTACTCTCACCACACCCAGCCCTGATTACTGCCAGACCTGTTGAATCAAGAATCACTTAAAGCGAACCTGTCTGACAAAATTACTCCAAAAGCATCAACGACTCGTCCAGGAGGTCACAGAAGAACCCTGAACAACACCTAAAGAACTGCAGGCCTCATTTTCCTCAGTTAAGGTCAGTGTCCATGATTCAACAATAAGACAGAGACCGGGCAAAAATGGCATCATGGGAGAAAACCACTGGACTGACTGACACACTGAGGTGTGCGTCACGTTAAAT